>JAQIXB010000089.1:0-29059 GCA_034697405.1 Mesoplophora pulchra | reverse complement strand
ACATATCTACTTATTTTTAGGATATTCTTAAAATATAAAAAAAGCAAAAAATCAGTTTTTGAGACTCTAATTATTATATACATGTATGTAAATGTCATGAAATTATAAATAGTTTTAGTAAATATATTAATAGCGATTTAAATTACTATATATAAGTAAATTATAAGATAATTACGCCACAAAATGTTATTGACATATTTATCATTAATGTATTAATAATGATAATATAAAAAGAAAATAATAACGTTCATACCCATTTCATTTCCTTCTTTTGTTTGAAAATCACAATTTTGGCATTTCATAGTGAAAGACTGTAGTGTCGAATTCGTGGCTAAAAATGAGGCGAAACGGACATTCGTGGAATTTGAATGATTACATGCATTATGCTTTTCAAATGCCAATTTACAGTGTGTCGTGTAATTACATATAATGCATGTTTTCTTTTGTACATAATGATCAAATGTTATGTTATCATTGCATTCTTTACATTTAATAACATCACCATTAAAAGACACGACTTTTTTCTTATCATCGATTGACTTAAAACTTTTGTTCATTATTTTATTAAATTCTTCATTCGTATAATCACTATCGACAGGAAAAATAAAGTCCCCCATAGTCTGTATTCCATCAGTGATACTAATTTCTATTTCAGGCTCAACATTCATGTTATAAAAATCGGGAATATCGGGAGTTAATTCAATGGATTCTTCAATTTGTGGCATTTGTTGATCCGAATTCATCTGTGGATTCATTTGTATATTTTGGATATCATCATTGGATATACATGATGTATATAATTCATTTTCACGTGCACGTGTCGCTAAAGGCACGTCCGATTCTGGCATTTTATAAGAAACGATATCAAATTCTGTAAAATAAATATTTTTAAAATTATAAATTTTTAAAATATAATTTTCAAAATATAAAATATTTAGAAAATGCAAAAAATGTTTCATTTCATACTCTCATCAATCTTTGGAATTGAATTATGCGCTTTGAAACAGTGATGTTTCAAATCCTCTTTACGTGTAAATGTCAAAAGACATTTATCACAATCATATACCGATGCTAAAGCATAATGATTCGTCAGATGACGATACATAAATGCCGAAAGATTCTTATGTTTCGGGGCCTGAAATATGCGAATACAAAACGGACATTGAATCATCTCAATTCCCGCGTGTTCCTAATTTAAGCATAATATTATTGTTAAATATTTATAATAATTATTTAATTTAATAATTACCATTTCAAAATGATTAAATAAATTCTTTTGAAACGATGTACGATATTTACAAATGTCACAATAATAAGGCCTTTAAATTTAAATAAATTTTTTTTTAAAAAAAATCATTTAAAAGTTTATTTATTAAAAACTTACATTTCATTAGAGAAATGCGATTGACGCATATGAACGATGAATGATGATCTCTCTCTGAATGGGATCGCACATATGCGACACGAAAATCTTAGCATTTTCATATTCGTCTGTAATTATAATTATAATTAATATTAATTAATTAAACGTTTATTTTAAATTAAACGTAAACATACTAAATCCTCATGAAGCGGCAAATCTTTAGTCGAATAAAATCTGAGACAATGTTTACATTCAGTATCATTATCATCGCCTTTTCTGACTCTTCCGCGACGTTCTTTTTCAATATGTTCCAAAAGGTGTTTCACGATTAATAAATTATCGAAAAACATTTGACACAAATGACACTGAATACTCGATTTTGAAGATGCATCCGTTTCAAGACTTTCCTTTAGTTTAGCATAAGATGCTTTTAAAGTGAGAGATGCGTAATAATATTCGTCGACAATGATCACATCGGGACCCGTCATATCATTATTATTAATCTGAGAAAAGAGTGCTGAATATTGCGGTGTAATTTGTGGCGCCTGAGCTCTCACTCTTATGCTTTTATTAACCGTAATTCGCGGTGTTAACACCACAGAATGAGACTTAAGCCATTGCTGCTGTTGTTTTTTGATTTCAGTGTTATTTCTGTTTTTACACTGATCTGCGATATGTTTAATTATATTAGTGAATGCTGAGAATGGATCACTGCCGAATCGTTCTCTCCATTGGAGTTCTATCAATAGATTCATGAGCATTTCATGATTGAGTGTCGTTAAATTCACATCTTTAAAAAGTCTTTGTAAATGTTGAATCATATATCCCCCGATATTATCCAATTTCGTTGATGCGCCATTCGCTAAAAACTCCTCTTTTGTAACAAAAGTCACGTGAAATCCATGACCACGCAAAGGGATGAATTTATCCTCACATATCCTTAACTCACATCCGGGATTTATGTTCTGTCGAATAAACTCAATGAATGGGGCACTATCATTTTGCTGAACGGATGTAAGTGGCACCACATCCAAAATGATTCTTCGCGATGCCGATTCCATTGCTCCGATCACGTAAAACCTCCCGATTTGGACTGTGGCCACTTCCACTGTCTTTGTCACGCCTCTCGTGGTTCCCAATTTCCAACTAAAGCTTCTCAAAGCGTTCGCACATATATTTTGTAGCTTTTTCCATATGCAAAATATCACTTCAATGGACATATCGATTTGACCCGTTTTTATGAGATCATCGACATCGACCTGTATTGACCAATAATAAATCACGAATAATAACTTTGAAACGGGAATATTTTTGAATGTACTCCATTCAAACACATGCGGATGTTCAATGCGCACTGTGGAACCACAGCTAAAATATAATGTCCAAAATTATTAATATTAAATCATTCATTTAAATTTATGAATTAATACTTAGCATTTGTGCATTTCCAATATTCAATTCCATCTTTAACTTTATGGACATTATTGCACACTCCGACAGTACATGATTTACATTTTGGGGGTGCGATCAGTTTTGCATTATGCATCCATACGATAGGAGATTCTTTAAACTTTTCTTTCATTAATGCATTATCTTTTTTTAAAGAAATTATTAAAAATTAACATTTTAATAAAAATTTTTTAATAAAATAAAAGTAATGAATAAATACCGAGTTTCACGAGTGACTGAATGAGGGCATCGATTGTCGACGGCCATGAAAATGGCAATGGTTTCATTGTCAAAAGTGTACGTATGGACACTCTTTTGGCATATCCGCCTTTGATTATGGCCAAACAATTGTATTTATCATTACCGATTCGGGAATTAAATTCCGATGATATCACGACATTACTCAATGATGCATTAGGGACTGCGTTCGATGATCGCGTATTCATTGTTCTTTCCGCTGATGATGGTGCTGATGATGTAACTGAAGATGGTGTTTGAATGGTGTTAGAATATGTGCGCATATTTTTGTTTTGTTTTTGGGGATGCGAAAGGATCGTCGGACGCAATGCATTATTAATCGCATTTAAATTCAGTCTCTGAACGTTGTTCTGAATGACAATCTGTTGACCGATGCCATTGGAGTTAATGAAAGACGTGATGGGCATAGTCGTGGCTATAGACGTGGGATTAGTTAACACGGGATTGGAATTGGACGTGATGATGCGCGGGAACATAATAATGGGCTGTCCGTTGGACACCACTAAACGTGCGTTATTCATTGACAGTTGATTTTGTGGCGTGAGAATGATTTGTGTCGGCATTTGCGGCATTTGGTTCGGGACGGGAATAAACATCTGATTTAAGGGGTTTAACTGCGGCTGAAGAATCTGCGGCTGTGTCTGTAATAATGACGATTGATTCGGTCGTAAGAGATTTGAAAGCATCGGTGTCGATCGTGATTGTGTCGTGAATGTGTTTACATTTCGGCGTTTACTTTGAGAGACGACGGTCGTGGGGCGTGTTACGACCACGGTAGTGACTGAAATGGTCGTTTCCGTTTTACCGATCGGTTCATCATTATTCGTCATGTCAATGAATTGGATTTTTGCTTTTTTCGTTTTTGCCTCTTTCATGACTTTGTCATAAGCATCGAATTCACTTTTAGAGTCTTTAATCACTTTCCATTGTTCGGTTGAGATGATGTCATCCTCACAATAACAGTCCATTCCGTCGGCACATTCATCATCGATGCATTCACATTCCATGTCTAAAGCGCCCGTTTCTGTTTTGTCAGAGATGAATTTCGGTTTAAATACGACATTTTTAACCGTTTTTATCACGAATGTTTTCGGCTGTGCCTTTAATATGCTTTTAACAGTGTTCGCGGACGGCACTGTTTTAGCGGACGGTGCCGCTTTCGGCACCGTTTGCGGCGGTTTCTCAATCACCACAGCATCAGCATCATCCAAAAAATCATCATAAATCATGTCATCGTATGTGTATTGATTGGTCTTTCGCCGCGGTCTTAACACACGTGATGGTGTCTGTGTTTGTGTCAAATCGATTATTTCCAAATCCATGATTTTTAATTAAATTCACCGCTTTCGGTATGAATTTACTTTTTTAATGATTATAATGATAATACGGTACAATGCGATGTTTAATTAAACATAACACGATCGCGATTGAAAATGGTGGTCAGAGGTGTGGTGAATTCCCATGGAAAGAGGCGGAGTTTGTGACGTCACATAACGTTTTAGCGAATTATATGATCGCATTCCTTTCATTTTCCATATTTTAATTATCCCTTTTTATTCATATTTTTGAATTTTTTGAATTTTTTTCGATTTTTTATGCTCAGAATTAATTTTCTTTAAAATTATATTTAAATTTTTATAATTATCTTATTTTTGTCCATTAATTATGTTTATTGTTTTTGCGTAATTTTTGGATGAATCCAAATATTGTAAAATTTTAATTCAATGAATAATTTTAACTTTAATCGAAAATATTTAATTAATTAATTAAATATGCCCTTAAAAATGAATAAAAATGTAAAATGCAAATTAAAAATGAAAAATTAAACATTAAATTTGGAATTTAATCAATAATTTGGATTTTGTGATCGCACTGTACAATAGGGAAATGCACAAAAAAAAGTTCATATGAAACATCATTACTGAACACATCGTATTTAAGAATAATGTGCTTTTATTACAATTGAGTTGTATATTACACTGTAATGATCATATATACGGTAAAATAAAATATTAATCAATCGCTTTTTGTAATTTCATGTGTTTATTGTCATTAATAACGTTATTCAAACGTATGATATATTAATTTAAAGTGATGCCGAAGTAAGTATTTAATTAAAAAATATGGAAAAATATTAAAAAATATGAAAATCATCCTCAGGTATTACTGCGATTATTGTGACACTTTTTTGACACATGATTCGGTATGTATTTTATTAATAAAAACTTTTATTATAATAAAATATATGAATAAAATAAGAAACTAATTAATGGTTAAATATTGAGCCGTCAGTGAGAAAAACGCATTGTAATGGACGTAAACACAAAGAAAACGTGAAATTTTATTACCAGAAATGGATGGAGGATCAGGCACAGTCACTCATCGACGCCACGAGTATGACCTTTGACCTCTGACCATTCTCTAATCATTTCCTTTTACATTCACAGCCGCCGCTTTTAAAGCGTCCAAACAAATGACACCATTTCCTGGCGTTAAACCACCGCCGGGAGCTATACTGACACCACCACCGATACCCGCGGGTGTACGTTTTCCTCCCGGAGGTAGAATGCCCATGATCCCAAATGTACCGCCACCACCATTACCTCCGGGAACACCCATGATGATGCCTCCGCCCATGATTCCCGGAATGAGACCACCCCCGGGACCACCGCCGTCATTTGCACCGCCGCTGAATATGCCTCTACAATCACAACCCCCGCGACCCCCGACGACAGCATAGTCACTTTCATACATCATACTTTTAATGTATTTTTTAATATCATTTATGAATAAATAAATTAATAATAAAAATGTTTTTTAATGAATTTTATTTAAAATGAGATTTTGAGGCCGGACACAGCTAAAACTTAACATTTAAATAAATTATTTATAAATTTAATGAAAATACATCCATAAAAATGCGATAAAAATAAATAACAATGATATTAATATGACTGTACTTTTATAAGAAAAATGTAAATAAAATGCTAAATAATTGCAAATGATTGTTATTTTCGTATTAATCCCCGCGCCTGAGGATAGCACTGAACAGCAGTGTCCGGCCGTAGTAATAAATTTCGTTTCGATTTTGTATGTGATGCCATTTTAAATACTGATGATGGACGGCGGTCATTGAATTTCTTATTAAACATTCCTTTTAAAGATCTGAAATGTCAATTATTTTTAAATTATTATTAATGATAATTTACTTTTACACCAATGGAATGAGTCAAAGGCCGAAATTGTGTTTGAATTACCGTGAATGTATAGCCCATGTTTAATGTGATATGATGCCCAAACTCACCTGTGATTCTGACCTTTGACCCTTTCAATTGGGGCAACACTCATTTATAATAAAACCTCTAAATAAAGGACATGTCATGGGGCAAAAGTTTAGCTGCATTAAGAACATACATTTTTAATGCAAAAATCGTACGTTTGGATATTGATATATGTCTCTGAATTATAGAGGTTTCACTGTATTTAAATATGTACATACCCCACATCAATATCAACGTCATCATCTTCTTTAAGTGCTTTATCTAAAGCTTCTCTAACACGTGGTGATAAAACGGGTGCATTATAATCGCGTGTGATGCGTGTCGGCATATCTAATTTCAGATCGAATATGTTTTCCGATTTATATCGGGGTCCCGTTTCTATTGCCGCTGCCATTTTCGCATAATCGGATATTGGATAACGATATCCGGAGCATGATGCGGGTCTTTTATTAATTACATTCTCATTATTTAAGGGCCTAAGAATTTTGAATTCATCAGTATCATCATCATATAAGATTCGGGCTAAGATTTTATTCTTTTCTTCGATCGGAATGAAATTATCAATAATTAAGTATTTTAGTTTCAGATCTTTGGTTAAATCGATGTGATTCTGTTCCAATTCACGTCTTTCGCGCGCATTAATTTCCTGAAAATCTTTAATCTCAGATTTCGTCGATTGATATTTCGCAATAATTTTCTTTAATCTCTTCCTTTTGGTTTCAGCCTCATGCTGAAGTGACATGAATGTCTCTCTGATTTCCATTGTTGTTTCTTCGTCCTCTTCAAGTTTCTGTTTAATTTCTCTTTCCCTTAGCTTTTGTTCAGCCAATGCTTTCCGTTTCAGTTCCAATTCCAATTGTTGTTCGTTGGTATGTGCAACAATGTTCTTTCCCCCGATAAGCAATTTACTTTCTAAGGTCGCAATTTTCGATTGAAGTTTCTCATATGCCTCACGATCTAAGGAAGAGACAGATTCGGTACTTTGGGTCATGGATTCGGTTTCAATTTTTTCTTTTTTCTTTCGGCGGTCATTTAATTGTTGTTTTAAGCGATCGATTTCCGATTGAAATTCCCTTAAAAGAGCGTCTTTAGGGTCTTCATTAACGCGTGGTTTATTCTTAATATTTTTCGCGCGATTCGCGTATCGTAATGTCGTGAGTGATTCTTCGTAATTATATGACGCCGGACCAATGTTTGCGATCATCGCTGTCTTTGAATTACCGCCTAAACTGTCCTGTAAAAGACGCGTCAATTTTGAGTCCCGATACGGGATGTGACTGTTCTTAGCATCGACCAAAGCCGATATCACATTTCCTAATGCCGAAAGTGATAAATTTATTTTAATGCCCTCTTTTTGGCGTTTCCCGACGGCGCCGGTCTTTGCCTGACGTTCACTGCCCGCTAAATCCACTAAATTCAGTTTTCCGACACGAATGTGATTTTCCCCGTCTATGCCCATCTCCATATGTTCAATCGTTATGATGAATATGGCGTGAGACCGTGAACTGTGTTCATTCATATTCGTCGCTCCGACGGACCGATTCTGTTTCCCGACGGTCATCACGTGTTCGATCTCTTTAATGCTTTTACATACGAATGACGAAAGATCTTTGACATAAACTCCAATATCGGGTCTCTCTTTTAGTTCCAAATGTTTCGTTTGATCTTTGGCTAAAAGATCTTTGATTTCCTCCTGATATATCTCGAGATATGAGCTCCGAACTAAATACTGCTGATGCTGTGATCGCGCGATATAATCGAATATATGCTCAAAAGAATTGGGAATTACGCCCCTTTTATCATTATCATCTCTGACACCCTCCATCGTGAACGTCTTTCCTGTCCCCGTCTGACCATAGGCGAATATCGTACTGTTAAACCCCTCTAAAACGGAACTGACCAAAGGTCTGACCATCTCATCGTAGAGGTCACTCTGTTTTGAATTCCAATCATAGACCGCATCGAAAATGAATTGTTTTTTTTCAGTTTCGTTTTTGGGATTAATGATTTCGACGGAACCATCATCGGAATTCATTTCTATTATTTGTTTATGACCGTCGAATATTTCCTTTTCTGACATCGGACGACACCGTACTAACACTTTGACACTTTCGCTTTTAGTTTGAGACATCTCAACATACATTACAAACATTTCATTACAATTTTTAATCATTAAATTAATTAATATTTTAATTATTAAATATTTACCTTTTTTATTGCGTTCAATTAAATTATTAAAATACTTTTTTTTATAAATTAATTATTTTATCACATAAATAAAGACTAAAAATGACTAAAAAATGTTAAATTTTTTAAATAATTTATTAATTCGTTAATGAAAATGCATTATAAATGACATTTCAAATCTTATGTGTGATCCGTTTCAAAATGCAGATTTAAATAATATTTAAATCGAAATAAAAAATAGAATATCATCATAATAATTTAATATTAAATTAAAAATTTAAGAAATAAATTTAAGAAATTTATTGACGATTATTTCAAAACGATACTTTTATTAATTAAATGGATTTTTAAATCACGAAACTTATGACTCAATTATTTGTTTACACATAACACTTTAACATACATTTACATGTAATACATTACGAATCATCCTCTTTTTGTAAAAAACGTCATAAATGTATAATGCATATAAAATCATTAAAACATTATTTACATTATAATATTTATGCCCATTTTATTGTGAATTTTCAGTTATTTTATGAATAAAATTCTCATATGAAAAAGACCCATATTTATATATCCATATATTATGTATATAATGTCCTTCAAAAGCATTGCATTGTACATTTGAGGTATGTTTATATTTAGACAGAGATTAAATTAAAAATAAATATTGAGAAAAATCAATAAAATTAAATTATTAATTTTAAAATTTATTATTTATTCATTAGAATATGATTCTATAATTTCTAAGAAATATATAATATGAAAATTTCGCCATTTTTATACATATTATTGATTCATATTGAATAATATTAAAATTGTGTTTACATAAAGTAATTGAATTATAAATAAATTTTCACATATAATAATGGCACAAAATCCTGAGGATTTTAAATTTCCGGTCTCAGTCGTCCAAAAGATAATTAAAGATTCGATTGATGATGGTGTTTTTGTGGAAAAAGACGCGCGTGATGCTATAGCACGTGCCGCGAGTATATTCATATTATACACGACGACGTGTGCCAATACTAACGCCACAAATGCCAAGAGACGGACTCTTTCGGCTCAGGACGTGATCGACTCCATTAATGACATGGGATTCGATGAGTTTATCACTGATCTGATAAAATGGCACGACGCTTTTAGACGTGAAAAGGCGCGCAGAGAACGACTAAAGTCTAAGAAAACACATGACACTGCAGCAGCATCACGATCATCTTTGGGACATCATAACTCTGCATTTAATCAGAATCAACACATTCATCGCGAAGTCATAGATCTCGACATTGAAGACGATGATATCGATAATTAACATCATTAATTGAAAATTCAATAAAATTAATGCATTTATAAATTCACATTTTATAATTATGATTTTTTCAAAAAATTATTAAAAATTTCAATAAAAATTTCATTTTAATTTTTATTTTATTTTATATGAAATGACATTTTA
Source organism: Mesoplophora pulchra (assembly GCA_034697405.1). NCBI lineage: Eukaryota > Metazoa > Arthropoda > Arachnida > Sarcoptiformes > Mesoplophoridae > Mesoplophora > Mesoplophora pulchra. The sequence continues at coordinate 19,065 of JAQIXB010000089.1, read as the reverse complement.
TCATCAAATTTTTTAATGTAAATATTTTGTGTTAAATTTAATTAATATATCAATACACATATATTAATCGACATATATTTAGTAAAAATGATATTAAATTTAAATATTTACATATGTTTAAGTAAATTTGGGTATAGATAAGTGAAAGGTATACATTGAATTACTCAAAAGTTACATGATGCTCTCCGGGAATTTCCTAAAATTTATATTGACATTGAAAATGTTTGGATCATTTTTTGGGAGCGTCTGAAATGTTTATAAAAATTTTAGTTATAATTTGGAAATATTTCATGCGAAATTTAGAATTATTTCTCAATCAATACCCAAATGACCATTATTATTTATGGAATTTTCCATTAATAGAATTCTTTTGAATTTTTTAATTAAACTATTAACGTTAAATCAATTTCTATAATTATGGCGTTTTAGCATTATTATTTGCGCATGATGAGCAATTATGTTAAAATTATAGCCTCATACACTAATAGTGAAAAAACGTCATAATAGTGGAAAGCACAATTTTAGGCTGAGCCTAAAGTTCAATAGTTTATTCATAATTAATAATGAATGTATAAAAAATTATGTATTTATAAAATGAAATTTTTATAAATTTATTTAAATTTTATTTGTAAATAATTGAAATAAAAATTTACATATTTAATGATTATATCCCATGGCAATTTATCATCGAAACCATACAGTAATGCATTTGCATTGCGATGCAATCATAAGATATAAACAGAGATGTGCTGAGGTGGTAAAGTGTGGTCAATGAATTTATAATTTTTATATTTAATTTAACATTATGATTATTCTCAAAGATTATTCCAAATAATTTTTACATTGAAATATTCTGAGAAAAAACTTACACTTTTCAGTCTCATAATGCACCTTTAGGTTAAACATACCAATTATTTATTATAAATTTTATTTATTTAATGTATAAACATATTTGAAATGAATTACAATGTTCGGCCCTTTCAATGCGTGCATCACTATAAAATGAGCATTAATTAAATATTTAAATATTTTTTGTAATGTGTGTGTGCGTGAAATATAATAAAATACATATAAATGTAAAATACAAATAATGTCTATAAAATAAATAGAGTGTCAAAAAACTGTTTTTTTTTGTATTTTAAATTTTTAAGGAATATCGTAATAATAATTAAACACAGTGTGAATGGAGTTGTGATATCATATATGCACAGAATAATGCGCATATGTGCATATGTTAAGCATAACAAACATAGGCATAAAATGCATGTATAAACTTTTAAAATAATTTATTTATTAATAATTAAACATTTTTTATTTATATTTTCATCATATCGCAATAAACATTTTAAACACGATCTTAGAGCATGAAATAGTTTTATATCACACAATAAATAACTCATTTTTTATTTTAAATATTTTTAAAAATGTACATATTTTAATTATTTTAATTTTTAATTATTTTATTAATTACATTATAAATTATTTAATGATTTCAAAATAATTTCAATAATAATAATTATTATAATGCTCAACAAATGCATTATTCTGCGCATATATGATACCACAACTCCATTTACACTGTATATATGCATATCTATAAATGTACTTTTTTCCTTTCTTCCCTTTTCCAAAGTATACGGGCACTTCTATTTAATGATAATAAAGTTCCTGGAAATTGAATGAAATTTCCTTAATTCCCTTAATTCCCTTCCCTTTTTCTAACCCTAATCATAGTTACTTTTATGGTTCAAACTAAATATGCAATGATTAGACGCTTCACCCGAAATGATTCACAGCGAATGACTCATTTTTTTGTATTAACGCATTATGATAAATTTATGGCGTCATTAATATTTAAAATAATAAATATTAATTATAAAAATTTAAATTTTTTCCTTTAATTTTCCAAAAATGCATTGTAATTTAATAAATTTTATTAACAAATTTATTGAACAAAAAACTGCGATTCACGAATAAAGCGTAATAATTCTAAAGTTTCATGATATGACATTGGGATGTTAATATTCAATAAAATAACACATATAATTTATTTATATATTATTTTATCGTATATTTACTTCAAAATAAATAAATTTCGAATAAAAATGAAAAATTAAATGCAAATGCTTTATTATCAGTAATAAAAACTAAAAGTTAATAGCAAAGAACGAATCGAAAGTATCATTGTGTAAAGGATAATGAAAGCTAAAAATTCATCATCCAAAATAATGCATATCATTTTTATATTATATCCTATGATTGTATCCTATGATTTTTATTAAACGAAAATATGTGATTTCCGTGCATATCGATTTTTAATTTTATTTTTGAATTATACATTACGGGGGTTATTTAATAATCCCTTATATCTCGAGTTTCCCTGCACTTAAATTCTTACAGTAAAAATGCAGATACAGGCGTTGTGGGTATAAGACCCAATTTAAGCCAACAGTAAAAATATAATAGATAAAAATGCAGTTACAGTGATACTTATAACCCGAGATATAAGCGATTAAAAAATACCCAGGGTAAAATATAATGTAATAAGTGCATAATACAGGGCACATTTTAAAATATACAGTAAAAAGCTGATACAGGCGTCTATGGCGCCGTTAAAATAAAACTCAACATAATAAAAATATAAAAATAGGCAGAAATGCCGATTATAAAATGTATAATTATGCCAAATTAATATTTATAATTTTCAACAAAAATTTAAATATAATTTAATTGAAATATATTGTGATTTAAATAGCCGTAAAGCTGGGAGACAACGAGTAGGGTTTGTACTAGTATAAATATATTATATACAAGGTAAATTGCATGATTTCAAAATTACAGTATTTACTTATCATCTTATTATTTTATACGTGTATTTTATTTATATTTTATAATTTACATATTTATAATTAAAAATTATATATTACCGGATTCTGAAAAAGTTAAGCCCACCAGTAATAGAAGCCCATGGGCTTATATTAGGGCAGTGGGCTTTTATTTGGATCTCACATTATTTATAAGCCCGGGCTTCTAATTGGTCTACAAATTTTAATCCAAAAATGACCTTCTGCCAATTAGAAGCCCGGGGATTAATTTTCAGAATCCAATAATTATATTATTATATAAAAATTTAATTTAAAAATTAAATTATATAATAATAGAATTAAAAACCGTAACACACACAAACAAACATTAAAACATTGTTTTATTTTATATATACATTTATATTTATTCATAATAATTTATATTATATACATATTAATATGCAATAATAATGTAAATTTTTTAATACGTTTTCATTCTATAAAATTATACGATACTATAATTTACTTTTAAAGTAAACACTCTGAATATATGCCAAATAAAGTAATAACTTTTTATTATTTATAATATACAATGCACAGTGATTTTTATTAAAAAACTCATATTTCAATAGTCTTAAAAAAGCAACAATTAGCAACTAATAAAAGTGATACATACATTTTTGTTTCCATAGTGATAGCGATTTAAATATAAAATTACTTTTACCGTTTTACCTCAATTTTTAGCGATTTTATAGCTTAAAAAACACAACTTTTACTGTTGAAAAAGTGTTCATTTGAGGATTCTTATACCTGAGGGCTAACCCCTTATCCCTAAACATATATTATTTCATACTTTAATATTCATAAAATTTTTATTGATACGTTCAGTTTAATTTAAGATACGCATTAAGATACGCATTCATTATTTACAATAAAATACACTTTACTCATAAATAAAAATTTTCTTTATATAATATACTAAATTAATTTACAGTAAAGTCTAAATTTAACGATAAAAGTGTATTTTATTGTACATAATTACAACCTGAACATGAGCATATTATATTCGTATTAATCGCGCAAAATGTTCATTTAAAAACTTATGATATAAAATTACGCCCTATGCTATAAGGTATAAGAATTCCCTCACCCATAGTTATAAGTCCGGATCTAAAAACAAAGTAAAAGGGTAAAAATAAAATTTAATTTAATTAAATTATGGTCATATATAATTGTGATAAATTTAAAAAATTATTTTTAATGCAATAAAATGAAACTAAATTTTGTGTAATGAATGAATTTCGATTTAATTTTGTAATTAATTAAAGATTAATGTTTCATTTAATATGATTATACCTCAGTTCAAATACTTTATGAGGAAACTAAAGTGTTGCATTTTAATACATTCTTTATTTAAATCTAATATTTAATTCCGAAAAAATACGCATATAATTTAATTAAATGAAATTTACTAAAATACGATTAACTTTTGTCACTGTGTACATACCTTTACATATATGTAATGATTATTTAATGTGTTTTTGCAGTTAATGTGACCTTAGGCAACGATTACGATTTCAGTATTTGTAAAATATTAATAAATAATAAATGAATTAAAATTAAAAATTTAATAATTAATAAGTTTATTTATAAATATTTTTTAATTGTAATTACACAGCACGTTTACATTTTGTTTGTTTTTATTAATAGTAAATAGTATTTGTGAAATGATAATTATTGAAATAAATATAATAATAAATCATATTTTAATCATCAGATATTTGCAAATGTTTTTAAACGTATAATATATGTGACAATAAATCAAAGATATTAAATTATTGTATCATTAAAAAGAAAAATAATATTTTTGTAAATTTCAATGTACATAAAAATGGAAATTACATTTATATTTTAAGTTTAATAATCACGATTTAATTCGAAAAAATAGAGATGATTTTACCATAATTTTTATATATTTTTTAAATATTTTTTCATATTTTTATATTAAAATTTATATATAATAAAAGTAATTTTATTTCTAAAACTTTTTGTATATCATTTTCTACTAAAAATCGTACATATTAATTGATATAATATAGAAAATAATGGTTTAATTATCTCTATTATCATCATTATTATATTATAATGATTAAAAAATACTGTGAAAATATTGAAAATTAAAAGTTAAAAATATTGGCATACGGACATTTGATAATTTCACATTATCAATTACTATGTATATTCAAATACATGAGTAATTTTAAAAATTTATACGCTAATATTATATTAATAATAATAATAATAATAAATTATAGAATATATTAATAAAAAAGTGGTTAATAACCGGGAGATCACAATAATAGTAAAATTGAAAATACAAATATATAATGTAATAGTAACAGGAAAATAATATACTATTTTTAAGTTATGCTTCAATTTAATCATTTACCATAACATTAATACAAAAATTTTGTTTCGTTTTTTAGTACTCCGTATTATCATGGGCTCCCCATATATTAAATATGTATTTAATTATTGTATATTTTTGCATAAAATTACGTGTAAACATTTTTTATGCGTAAAGAACATTTTTGAATATTTCAATTAATTAATTAATTAATTAATGTTTATATATTGAAAATATAATTAAAAACATACTGCATTTAGCATCATTTTATAATCACAGATTATTCACAGGGGAGAGTTATACAGGAAAAGTCAATATTTTTATAGTCATTATAAATATTAAAAACTTTCAATTCATTTATAATATTTAATAATTATGTAAATTATTTTGTATTAATAAAAAATTTACTATTAATATTACTATTTTCTAAATTTCCCTGTACTTTTTTAAGTTATTTATATAATAATATATATAATATATATATATTACATGCAATGGAATAATAAAGAATAATAAAGAAACATTTTTAACAGAAATTTATTAATAATTATAATAATGTAACCAATTAATTGTGTGTAATTATTTTGTAAATATATATATAAATCAAAAGTGCATATTATTGCACATCCGATGCCCCTATAATTTTGTAATTATTCATGTTTTACAAAACAAAAATTTTTATTTTTTATTTTAATTTAAATTTTTATGAAACTTATTTTATTGCGATTTTTTTATTATTTAAACATATGACAGAATAAAGAATAAAATACTATTAATTATGTGTTTGTTTTTTGTGAATTATAATGAGTGATTTTATTAAAAATAAAATAATTTAGTATTATATGCTTTTTTAAAGCATATAACGAAAGTAAATAAATAGTAAAAGGAATGTCATTAATTTATATTAATAATAAATTATTCGAAAAATTTCAATGCACTTTTTATATGCATATTATACGCATTATCAGAAAATTGTATTAATTTATGTATAAATTGATATATATATATAAATATATATGTCATTTTTCTCATACTTTCCTTTAGTTCTTTTGCAGATCTTAGAAATTGTCGGACATAATTACCATTTCATGAGTAAATTGTAAATTTAGTTCTAAAATGATGGAATAATCTTTGGTAATAAATGAGGTAATATGTGATCATGACTTTGCATGTAATTACAATGAATATTACAATAGTGTCGGTTAATCATTATCAATTTGAAAATATCATACTATAGATTTGCATTTTTGAGTTTAAATGGAAAGAGTTTAAAGGAAATGATGAAAAATTTATAATTAAATTAATTTAATTCATAATTAGAGATGAATGAAAGTGTCGAAAGCTCATTCGTTCGGAAGCATTTTCAATAATAATACAATAATTATATTAAAAAAAACTAAAATTTTGTGTATAATTTTTTTGCATAATTTCATTATATTATATAATTGATACTAAAATAATTTTGAAGTTTAAAATATATAAATTTTACATAAAATGCTCTAAAAGATCAGGTGTTAACCGAATCGTTCTTTGACTAGAAACATGAGCTTCTTTTTACCTTTGTATACCATTTTCATATTATCAATGAGCGATGCGAACTGAATAGGGCCGTCGGGGGCCAAAAGGAACGTTTCACGCGCCTTTCCGAGGAACTCAATAAAGTCACCGTAATGCCGCGGACTGATGTGCGTCAATCGTGAATGCGTCGTATTCACATATGCTGTTATCGCAGCATCCAAAAGCTGACGCAGCGGAGGCTTATCTAATGGAAGAGGCTTAAGACATCGCCGTTTTCCATCGGAACACGGACCCATTCCGGGGGCGCCGATTGAACATCGGCGTAATATGTCCGAAAGAACGGGTGCGCACTGTACATTCTTAACCAAAAGAGGTACCAAACCGCTTAATTCGTATTTACCGATTCCATGAGCCAAAGCACACGCCCAATGAACATCATTAATCGATGGATGATTGTCACCGTTGTATGAGATATGTACACCTTTTGTCGCTAAAACTGCTAATTTATAGGCACGTGGAGGATAACCGCGATGTTCCATGTATCGGGCCACGGTAAACAGCTGTGAACTGTTCATTACACCCGAAGAACCGGCATCACTCACTATTTGATATGCAGCTTCAAACGCTAATTGATCACTTTCGCATAATGTTAGTGCATTGAGAGCACAATTTGGGGGGTCTTTCGTGGCACACTGTAATGCTAATGTCCGGGCACAATTGGACAGCTCTTCCTGTTGAGTAAAGTCCAATCCTAATCTCATTACAGTACTATGGGACATTATGGAACTAGCGACGGGTCCGGTCGCTTCTGTAGGAGTGAAGAGCCCGTACCAATTGTGCATGATTGAAAGGAGTGCGTCAATTCCTACTTCAGTCGCACATGTCACTAACCATCTCACCATGTCTCTTCTTCGCCATGATAAAGACGATAATGTCATTCTCATCACCTGAAGACCCAATTCAAAGGCAACGTTAAGAAGGGACTGATGCCGAATTCCGCCCTCAATCGGTGCGGCGATTCTAAATGCGTCCTGAGCCAATTTAAACAATTGTGTTGAACTATGAATGTTACGCTGTGCCGACTTTAATACTGTACGTAATCTAAGTGTATCGCTCTTTGCTGCTGAAAGCATTGTTGAAGCCAATGAGCATTGTTGCATTTCAATGTGACCCAATGTAAACCAACGTGGATATCGCCCTAACATACTATTATGTACACCAATGCCTGTATCTTCAGGATCATCATGATCCTCGAGTATTGGAAGTCTATGAATAAACATAATCAAATAATTAGATTTACACATTTTAAAAATAATTCCGATTCATACCTCATGGCCCTTAATCCAACATTATATGCTAAATCCTGATCATAATTAAGTAATGCATTAAATAAATATTTGGCAAATGTGTGCATAGGTACACTTTCGGGATGTATTCCATATCCCAATCCGCTAAAAGAACCGCCCTCTAAAAGTACCATCGTCTGCTTCCGAAGCACCGATACTAAAGTGGAGTCTAAATCAATGTCCTGCAGTTTCGTTATCATACGATCCTCCTGTTTACACGCCTTTTCCTGTGCATAGAATCCCGGGGGCATCAGCCTCTGCTGTCCGAGTCCCATCAGACCCGATTCCATGGCCAATGTCAGGAATGTTTCATTACGATCACGTGTTCCGGGAACAATGATATGCTGATATCGTGGTCTCTCCCGAATGGTCAGTACGGGAGGATTCGTATTCGTGGGGAGAGGGTCATCGTGGAGTATTGCAGCGATTTGACTATTGCTCGACGGATTGCTATTGTTAGTTGTGTTTGTTACTTCATTTGCTAATACACCATAGTAATAATCCAATGGCTTTGAATCAGGCATTAATGAAGCCTCTGCTAATGTATCAAAAAGCGAACCGATGGGGTCTAAGGGGTTCCCGATATAACCCTCGTTATTGCAGTGAATCGGACTCATGTTTGTTCCGTATGACGTCGATACTGATAATAGTTTAATAAAAAATATATTACTTTTATTATTAATTCCCAAATTAATAGGATTTAAATTTAAATCCGTATAAATAATGCTTCAGTACCTCCTGGTTTAGTCTGTTCTAGTAGACATCTGTTTTGCCATTCTTTTTGTTGCTTTTTCATTGTTCGTACTATTGATACTGCGAGTCTTAGAGCCTCCTGACGATAGCCGTGAGATCGTAGTGCCTCCACACGGGCACATGCGGTGGGGATATGCTCTGAAATTCATTATTAATCATTAAATATTTTAAAGTAAAAACGGTCCAAAAATCAATAAAAAAAATTACTGTAATTTTAAAAGTGTTACGAATGCAAAATTTATAATTTATATATTTTTATATATATATAAATAATGCATTATTTAAACATAAAAATTATCATATGTAACACTATCATATAAACCCAACCCAAATGAAGCCGAAGGTGGTCACCTCCCATATAACCCTGCTTTTTCAACATCCCACTTTCTCATTAAATCAGTTACATAATGAATTAGAAATGGAAATTAATGGTAAAAACAAATAAAAGATTACCATTCCATAGTGGATAACCCTGATCATTGAATGAGTCAGATGAGTGCGGCTGATAAATAATAACGGGACCATCATGCTCCAGAATAAACCGCAGATGAGGATCATCCCATTCGAGATGAGAGGCTTCTAATGCACGATGGAAAATAGTTCGGGGTAATGATACATTTGATGTATTAGATGATGATCGCCGTGTACTTAAATGAAGACGTGAAGAGCTGGAAATTCGGGAATCTCTTTCCCTATCCCTATCCCTATCTAAATCTTCATCATCCTCATCAGATGATGATTCGAGAATCGCCATTCTTCTCCTTAAACTGCTGACACTCAAAGGCCTGAAATCGGCGTCTTCTAAAGGACACACGTGCAGTCGTGACCATCTTTCGAGCAGAGCCCTCCAATGCTGTTTCTCGCCATAGGTACAGTGAGGATTAAGAACAACACAAACCCAAAGAGCTCCCAATTGATCCCATAACTGACGACATTTATCCGTCATCGGAGTACCCTTTTTATGCACAAAATATTCATCATTATTTAAACCGTAAATGTGTTTAATAATAATAATTATGAGGAAATTATGTTAAATTAGAGATTATCATCAATTATTAAATTTGGTTCAAAATGTGTGGTAAGTACTTATTATGTAACATAAAAGGGTTGTGATAAGAACTGTTCAGTTAACTATATGCAGGTGCATCTCTTCATACTATCAAATTCAATCCTCTAATGTTTATGTTAATATAATTCAACATAATTGATATTCCACATAAACAGGCAAAATGAGAACTTTCTTATGTACTAATTTTTAAGATTATCATTAAACTTTAAACATGACGTTAGTATACCTGTGATCTCCATATTGGCAGTCGCGGGTCCGCGAGAAACTGTTCGGTAATGAGTCGGAGCATACGGGCACCATTCGAGTCTTTAGCGCGGAGCATTTCCTTAACCTATAAATGAACAGTCATCACGATTTAGACCAATATTTTAAATTAAAAAAAGTGAATGTGTGTCAATGATGTTATTGTATTATTAATGCAAAATAATTAACATGTAAAATACTTATTTCATGTAAATTCATAAAATGAATAAATTTTGCATTTTAAAATGCTTAACCCATTCATTAATGAATTTATTTATTAATTTATTTAAAAAGATGCTGATGATGATGATATATAAATCATTTGCATATAATAATGGAATGTAATTATGAACGGCGATGTTCTCACACTTACTTTTGAGAAAAGTGCGTTTAGTTGTTTATTGGCGTTGTAATATCCGCCCTGAGACAGGTACGACCTGACCTGTTCACTCACTTGATCCTCATCCAAATGCCAGCTATGCTCATCCTCAGCACACGCGCCCGCAGTAGGGTCAGGTGCTCCCGCGATCTTATTTATTATGGACCGTGTCTGTAGAATCTCATCCGCTAGTTTCTGTGCCGTCGGAAGTACTTCAGTGTGATGTTCTGCTATTAAATACTGAAGTAGTTTCTGTAATTGTTGACGATCCAACTGCAGCAGTGTCTCTGAAGTATCATGAGCATAAAAATATAATCATAATATAGTATTATACACGAAAAAGAAAAGTACAAAATTTGATTATAGCTTTGCGCTGAAACGATATATTAAAAGATAAAGAATGAGAAAGGAATACATAAAACATTTTAAAGTACCATCATATGTATGAATGGAACTTTTTTAGAGGATACTATTGAGATAACGAATAAAATTGCTTCACAAATGTCAAATGAAAATATAAAAATAATTACCGTAATTATAGTAATTATCAGTTAATTACGTACCGGAAATTGGAACACGAAGACGAACTAGTGACGGATTTCTAATGCGGTACAGTGCTAGTGATACTACATGCTGACACCAAAATATATCTTTAGTATCGCATGTGCATGTTACTGATGTGATTTTGCACCTGAAATTTTTATTAAGAAAAATATCTCATTATTTTTATACACATTTTAAATTTATTTAATAAATATCAAAATTATTTTTATAAATATTATATATAAAATATAAATATATTTATATATTTTATGTTATTTTATATACACATCTGCACGCTTTTAATATTAAAGATAAAGTTAAAGAGAAAATTCAAAAGGAATATGCAAATTCGTTATTAGTTAAACACATTAAATATGCATCTCTGAACAAACTTTAGTATGCAAATGTTTTCGTTGTACGTTACTAGTACTAGTTTAGGAATAGAGAAATAAAAGTGAACATTTTCTAAGTGTATACGTTATATATATATATATATATGATTATATACGTTATATATATAGAATCATAAAATAAAGAAGTATTAAGGGTCTAAATTAAAGCACAGCACTCATAGTAAAACAACAAAAAAGTATTAAACTTTTTGTTAATTCACGTTTCGTCGAAAAGGAAATGCTCAAAAATGATTTCTCAATTTTATTTAATAAAATTTAATTATAATTATATTTTAATAAAAAAAATATAAAACCATTAAATTAAATGAATAAAAACTGAGCTAAAATATCATTTTCATAAAAATATTTTTTATTACTTTTGATTAACATATTTTTATGTTCACTCTCTTCACATTTTGTGACGTATAAAATGATTTTATCATTAAATATAAATTAATAAAATTTTAAAATATATAATTTTAAATTTTTGAGTTATCATATTTATAAATATAAAATTGTAATAAAAATATTATATATGATACATATATTCAAAAAAATTCAATGCCATTATGTCAATATAATTTTTTAAAAATTTTTTATTAATATATAACTAATTATTTAAAAGTATTAAAACAAAGATATAATATACAAAATGTAATTTCAGTATTTATCGTTAAAAGTATTAAAAATTTATACATGAATCTCAAAATATTTTATTCATTATATAATACAGTGAAATCTCTATAATTTCAAACCAATAATTTCACAGTATGCTGAAGTCTTTAGAGTAATGTTAAAATGTAAAGCATTACATTAAATATTCCCACATTCACACTCTTTTAGAAAAAACTTACATAATCTAAGGCTTAAGTTAATTTTAAAATTTCACAATAGTCAAAAAATAATAATAAAATTAACATTATTTCAAAAAAATAAAATATATAGATATTTAAGTAATAATACATTTGTTTTTTTTATATTTTTATTATTTTATAAATAATCTTTAAAAATATTCTTTGAAAATATAAAATGAAAAAATATTATTTTTTATTAATAAATAAAAAATGACAATTTATATTGTCATTCTATAATTTCACATGTTAAAACATAATTCAAAAAGCTTGAAATTATAGATAGTTCACTGTATATTAAAAGCATTAAAAATATTATATAATATTTAACGTGTTTAGGCATAGGATTTTAATTCAATTAAAATATCATTTATAATTTAAATTTACCATTTTCTGTAATTCAATAGTACAAAATTACTAACGTAATAAAGGAAAGTAAAGGGCGATTTATGATTAGGCTAAATGAGAACAGAATAAAAGTTTTTTTTGGTTAAAGTATTGATTTTAAAAAACGGTGAATGTATTACTATTATATATTAGAATTATTTTTAGTTTATATATTAACGATGAAAATTTATAAGTAAAGATGTTAAAAGAAAAGTTTTATAAAAATAATTAAATTTTAATTTAATCATTGAGTATAGAATTTTAAAATCATAAATAAAATATAATTCAATTATATAAAAAGCGAATAAAAAATTCAAAGTATATATATATATATATATATATATATATTTATTCGTATATATATAAATATAAATATAAATTGAAAATTGATAATGATAATGATAATAAATTCGTTTCCAAAAAATTACAAATGTGATGATGTCATTGCGAAATCATTAATTTATTTTATGAATAAATTAAATGAATTTTATTCATTTCATCATTTGCGGTATATAATTGCGATTTTTACATGATCATTGAATAGATGAGAATGTAATTAAAAGAGTGTTTACCTGTCAAATGTGATTGAGACTCTGTAACGCTTTTCATGTTCAGGTGCATAACCGGGCTGTGGTGTGGACGATGATGACTTAGGAGTTACCATACCACTCAAATGAAAGCCTAAAACATAAACAAAACATCATTAATAATAATTATTGTCAGTATGTACCTGCACTAGTACCAGTACTAGTGTTTGTGCTAATATATGCCAACACATTGCGTTAATAAAAGTAAAAGAAAAGGAAATGCATCACATTCGTGTGGGGGTTTCATATAAAAAATAAAAGTATAAAATTCGTGGGCATTTTTGGGTCAATAATTAAATGTGTATATATATTTTATTGAACGTGATCTTAAAAGCATTGAGTATCAATCATGTTCAAGTTCAGGTTTACTTTTTCTTAACTGTACAATTAGTATACATGTAAAATGGTTCCAAAATTAATGTTCTGATGAAAGTTGAAATGAGCTCAGAGTGTATAATAACATTGACTAAAACACAGCATGAAATTACAAATAAAGCATTTAAAGAGTCGCATATTCGCATATGAGAAGAGGGGTCTGTCGATGATGAGTTATGATTATTGGGAGAATGAGCACATGACACACTATACTTTTCAGATATATATTGAGAGAGTACTTTACTAGCAAAGTATAGTATGAGTATAGTATGAGCATTATTGAACATATCCTTCATCTGCATGCAGCATCCGCATCCATGAGGATCATTCTCTCATGTGCCTCTGCATCAAAAGACGGTATGGGATTTGCAATTGTTATGTGTGTGTACATATACTTTTCATATGTATTCCTTTCATTTATAACAATTTCATTGAATATACATATGTATTCATATAGAACTGTGTATACGTTCATTTTAATATATAAAAATATATGATCGTGATGCAGGATCCATTGGGTCTGAATCACTATGTCCGTATCTGTCCTCTCTCTATAAAGCAATGGGATCAGCATTGTCATTGTTAAGCAGACATTTGGTTCTAAAGTGGCATGTGTCTATGGCTAGTGTATGACTAGTGTCTATAGCAACAAAATCGTTCATTTCCCATGATCCCGATTTTAGTCAATTTATTATTCTCTTCAGAACAGTGACTTTAATCCCGAGAGTTTCAGATCTCTATTACTATTACTATTGCTATTACTATTGCCATTTTCTCTATTTTATTTTATCACTGATATTTATTTAGCAAATAATACGTTATAAATATGAAATAACATAATAAATATTATTCAAAAATTATTCAAATATGTAATCTTTTATTTTTAGAATTATTATTTATTTTTAATAAAAATTAAATAAAATATTTCTCTAAAAAATATTAAAAATGTTAACATTTACATTCCCAAAAAATAGTCAATAAATAAATGGGAAAATTTAAACAAAAAAATAGTAATCGATACAAAAATGGATTCACATTTTACCATCGGATACTTTTAAAAAATTAATATATGCATCAATGTATTAATATTATTTTTCACATTTAATTTAAATTTTTAATATTTTTTACATATATTTTCAAATTCACATTTTAGAGGTCGAAAATCTCAACATAAGAAGTGAATGAATCTTTTACTGTGATGATATTTATCGACTCAATACTAATAATATAAAATATATAAAAATATGCATTTACATTTTATAAAACTAAAAGTTAAACCCATAAAAACTCAAATGACTAAAAAATCTAAAATTTGAATAAAAATACATTTTTATCCTTTGATTTAAACCGTGACTGAAAATTATTACTGAAAAAGAATAACAAAAGTTAAATCCATTGAAATGTGTGTAATAAATAGTTTTTGCATTGAAAAGCGATGCTCTTAAATTTGCATTTAAAACAGAGTATTCTTTAAGTAAAGTCAGAGAATCATTTATTTGGCATTAACTCCCAAACAATTGTCCACTAATAACAGCCTTTTACCATCGGCATTTGTTTTGTACGATCATCATAATCATCATCATGGTAAAGAATGGTAAAGAAACGCCATCATCGGTCGGTCATGCGAAGAACTTATTTACAGTGCGATTAAAGGTAACACAACAGAGGCTACGGTAAAGTGTAGTAAAGTATAGTAAAGTATACTATGGTAGAAGTGAACAACAAAAACAGCAGTGAGTGGTGCAGGAATGAGCACTCTCTTTTGACAAGAAAAGGGCATGGGGGGCATGTTTTAGTAAAGGGCATAGTACACAAAAAGTGGAAGACCTTCGCGAGGATATCCACGAACGAATCACCCTCAATGTATGTGTGTATGTAAGAGTATGGCAGCAGCATGTATGCGTATCTCCACATAGACATACACAAAGATACACACATACATACTAAACCTAAATATACTGAGCTCTGAGACGAACTAAATTCTCGAGAATATGTGTGTGCAGCAAAAGAGAGGAAAACGCGAAAATGCTCATGCGATGCCTGAGGCCATTCACGGCCCAATGCGAACTGAGATGGGGATGGGAATGAGAGTCCCCGGGGTGTGGGGATACCGTATTCCCGTCACTTTCTTTGTTTAGCATCGTTCTTAAAGCACATTCTCCCGACCAAATGACGGCACGCAATGGATAGTCCATTATGCTATGCTCTAAACCAATGCTAACACATGCTAAGACATGGGGAAACAGTCTCAGACTCTACGCATACATACATTCTCATTTCACTGATAAATACTTTCGCATATATATAGTTAATGTTTAAAGTAATAAATACATTAAAAATTTCATTATACACAAGAAATAGCTAAACAGTAATAGCGAAAATGCGTAACAAACAACAGCAATACACAGCACAGCACTGTACCATACGCAACAATACACAACAATTGTCGAACACTGAGACATTAGTGTTTTAAAAGTGCATAATGACAGTGATACACATACACATATGCTTTTAATATGTATTTTGGCATGAAATTAGAAGCGGATATGTTGAAAAAGTGCAACAATGGTGTTCAACAATGGTGTAGAGAATGGCGTGGAATGGTCACTCACCCACTTGAAGGACATTATCCACACATCCGCTTTCGTACAGACGTAACCCTCTGTAAAATGGCAGTTTCTGAGTGTCGCCGCATCCCGCACATTCACTGGACAGTGACGAATACATGCATATATCACGCTCATTTCTCGGGAATGACCAATAAATGATGCGTCTTTGGACCGGTTCCGGAATACGCTCATATCGTTCTTCGATCCTTTGGAATGGCACGTGCAGAGCCACGACTTTGGCGCATATATCCAAAAGCGTTTCGGCATTATTCCCGTTCACACCTCTCATTAAATGATGTGTTTCATTATCATATTGACCGTGATTATGACCATTATGATATGAATCGCTAAATAACGGCATTCGATGGTCATTGAGCGTATCGATGGTATTAAAAGCTGATGAATCAGAGGCGAAAGCGCTGTTTATGGCCGATGTGATGCGTCCGACCCTCACACAACACAGACGCTTATTATTTGAGGCCATTTATTTCTATTAAATTATGGTAATTATATAATGAGAGAATCAATACATTTCCATGTTTTGAGATCAGTGTTTTTCGATGATTCACATCATATTATAAATGATCACTTTAAAAGGGAAACGCTGAAATAATCGTAATGTACAATCGATTCGAATATCTCAGTCCTTTTCATATGTATGAAAATATCATGGAAAAACAATCATTTCATTTCCAATTGAATATCACACACATTCACATTCAGTCCTTTGTTTTTCATTCATTATTTTCGTTTATAAATAAATAAATAAATCCTATGAAAGGATATGGAAATGCTTTAATATTATCGATTCATTTTAATAAAACACAAATGGTGAGTGATATATTCACAAATATAATATGAGAGTGTAATAGAATCACACATCACACACTGACTCACATTAAACATTTGACAATAATTTAAATGCACACCATTCACTGCATCAGCGTAAAACGTATATGTGTAAAGCGCACACTGATATGTGAGACAATCTTTGTGTGTGCCTCTCCTTTCCAATTTACAGCATTATTTCCATAATGCGCATGCGCATTCACTTCGAAGCATTTAAAATTTGCCCCCTGTCGGTGGAGAGGTATTTAAACACTGAATAGGGTTTAAAGTGGGGTCTCCTTTTATCACCGTCATATATGCCATTGTGTTATACATATTCTATATCATATTCGAACTTTTATTATGCATAATTTCAGAGGTTTTTTCCAATGAACAATAATACATTTTTATTTTTATTTACAATTTATTTTCAACATTTTTAACTGTAATTAAAGTAAAAATACGCTCAAATATTTTCTTTTATTATTAAAGTATTAATTTTTAAAATTTATTATTTCCATAATAATAGAGTATGCATAAAGATACGGCGGTTTCTATCTCATGTTATAGAGTTATGACTGATTCCCGGAGTCGGGAAACACCGGAACATTAAAAACCGGAAACACGTGGAAAATCTGAAATTTTTTAGTACCCTATTGATTCAACTGTGAGCATAGAAAATCTGTCAGTAATGGGAATCGACAGTGCATAGGATATTTAATAATTTTTTTAACTCTTTGGGAGTTCCCCATCCTTAGTAAGAATCACTATACCTTTACTATACCTTTACAATACTTTTACCATACCTTTACTTTGAAAATGCGATAATAAAACTTTTTTCTCATATCCTCTGTCTTTTAAATAACAAAATATTTAAGCATATTTCAATACACTCTGTTCTCGATTTTGGCATCACTCGATTATGGCAATTTCTTGATTATGGCAACAGTTTTAAAAATCCCAAACCATTTATATATTAAATAATGTTAAAAATTCTCGATTTTGGAACAGCTGTTTCTCGATTATGGCAATTTTTCGATTTTGGCAACACTTTTAAAATTCCCAAAGCATACTTTATAAGGTAAAAATTTTTTAATTTTGGCAACTATCAAAAAATGGTTGCCAAAATCGAGAACAGAGTGTATAAATAATTTTTTAATTAAATTTAAAAATCATATTAATATTAAATATAAAAATTCATATATTAATGCAAAACATTGTATTTATAAAAAAAATTAAAATAAAAGCAATAAAATTAAATCCATAATATTTGAAAATTATTATTTTATTTAAATAAATGTTTAAATAAATCTAAAAAATATATTTTATAATTTTTAGTTAAAATTTTGAATTTTAAACCAAATAATTGCGATTATGTTTTATTATTATAAAATAATTATTTAAATTAAATAATTATATATATACAGTAAAACCTCTATAACGGGACAGACGGGACAGGGTCAAAATTTTATACAATCATAAAGAGGTGTTTTAGAAGTTCTATGTTAACCATAGTAACCATAGTAAAATAGTTTTTACTTTTAATATAATGCTTAATAAATCTATGATATAATGTAATTTTAATATTCCCATTTTATGATTCAAATCAAACTTTATTCGTTATTTAATAAAATTTATTCATTATTCGTTTTTTAATAAAATTTTTAATTATTTTTATTCGGACTGTGAATAAAACAATTAAAAATTTTTGACTAAAAATTAGCATATTTTTTCGAAATTTTTAGTCAATTTAATTAAAATACTTAAGAAAGAAACTCATACAAGAAATTTATACATTAATAATTAAATTATTTAACAAATTTAAAGTAAAATTATAAATATTTTGGACAGAAATTTGTCAGTTTATGATATTCTAATTTTATAATGCATTTTCGAAAAAGTGTCAGCTTCCGTCTTACAGAGGTTCCTCTTAATATTGTGTATGGGAACAAATCGGGCTTAAAAATCGGGCTT
>JAQIXB010000088.1:0-29111 GCA_034697405.1 Mesoplophora pulchra | reverse complement strand
AGGGAATGGAACGTTCCATTTGGGAATTGGAACGTTCCGGGAATCTATTATCACTTTCCCTCCAAATGCCATCACTAGCATTGCATATGCATAAATACAGTAAACATCGAACTTTAAGAGAATGTTTCATAAATCTCAAAAAGAGATTCATAACGTATACATGAGTACTGTGATATAATTTTTAAAATTTCAGATTTTTAAAAACGATTATTTTAGCCTTTTGCGGTCATCGGAAAACGAACAAATGATGTATTTGTGATGCACACAGCCCTTAGCTTTACAATGATATCCTTATGAACAGTTTAAGAACATTTACCATTATACCCCACTTTTTGGACCGGTCTTATAGCATGAGGGAGTAATTATATTCCACGGTATAAAACCCCCATTTACTCTCACTTTTAATTCATGATTTTAGAACTTCTAAAGGGTGCTCACCCCGCGCTATAAGACCCGTTCTAAAAAGTGAGGTAAAACGGTAGTATTTATTTGAAAATAAAAAACTTCATTTGAGTATTAAATATTTTTCTTAATCTTTTATATGAATATAAATATTATGATAAAACTTTTATTTATTAAATAAACATTAATTTTAAATATATTTATTTATAAATAATTATTAAAATTATACATATGTTAAGTAATATAATGTATAATTATCATAATATAGAGTTTGAATATAATAATTAATAATGTTAATTTTTAAAAATATTTTTGTAATTTTCTAATTTCTAATTAGAGATGGTATAATGAGGGAATTCTCACATTTTCCAGTTACTCCCTGTTCTCGATATTCATTATTTTCCCGGCTCCGGTCATCAGTGATAACTCTATTTATAATCAATTTTTTTAAATGAAATTTAGTTATTAATTGACCTTTGAAATTATTTAATTTAAATGTTTAAACATTAATCAGCGCATTAATGACGAAAATTGAGTGTGATATTTGCTTTGAGCATAGAAACACATTACGATATTATTAATTTAACTGATTATTTCTGAGGCAATGATTTTATAAATATTTTTTAGTAAAAATATTAATTATTTTTATTTAAATTACGATGACTTTAATTATAATTATATGTTTAATGTATGTTTAATTAATACATAAACACCCACAATAATTATACATTAAATCTTAATTGGATTTTTAGGGCATAGTTAATTTATAGTTAATTTATTAAATGAACACATTAATTCTATTGTAATACTATTACAATATTAAATGCTCATTTACACATATCATTATTATAATTATATTACAATCGTTAGTTTATTGTGAAAATTTAAGCCCATATTATTGTATTGCAAATTTTTCTTATATTTATTTACGATAAAAGTGTTTCTTAAATGTGTTTAAAGAAAATCTTTTATTTATCTTTAAAATGCATATAAAAATTGAGATTTTATTATTATCACAATTTTCACATTAATGTTTTTACATTAATTAATGATAAAATGAGAATCTTTAAAATAATTAATCCGAAAATGTTATGGAAACAATCATCAGAGGTGAGTCCATTTAAATTCCTTTACTTTATAATGGCGATTAATTATACTTAAATTTAATGAAAAATATAAATTTTTAAATATATTTATTTTAAAAAATAATTAACGAATTATTTGTATATGAAAATGGCTAATTTTTCGTGATATTTTATATAAATTCAATATTAAAGTGCATAAATAATTCATTTTAAATTATAATAATGATATAATAATATAACATATTTGAAGAGTCACGATTTTTAAACTATGATATTACAATAAATTTGTATTTCAATTAAATTAATCTTTAAACTTCTGTTTTATGAATCGTCATATTTATTTTAAAATTAAAACATTAAATAATATTAAATCATTGTTTAATATTATAAAATAATAATGTGATATAATAATATGTAACATTAATAATAAGTAAGTTATACATGTATATATTTTACCATGATATTAATGAACAAAAACTAGTTTTAGTTGAAATGCATGGTGAGTGACTTTTTTATTTGAATTTTAAAATTTTTAAATGCCCTTTAAAATGAATATAACAAATTGTAGTGAATTTATTAAATGATACAAAAAGCCTATGATTATATTGTTATTAATTTTTATTGTATCTTTGCATTGTGTATTATGCTTTTGTAATTTTTATTTATTTTTATTATTTATTATTATACATTGTTTCATATACTATTTTCGGCTTTAATATTGTTTATATCAAAAGATTAAAGCATTATAAATGTATGTTTTTTATAATTTATTTTAATATTAATTAAAATCACTTTTAGTTTATTTAACATTTTTTTACTTAATATAAACATATAAAAAACTTTGACCTCAGTTTACAATTATTTTAGAAATTTTGTTTTTAGTAATATGATAATAAATAATTTTTAAATTAAATTTAAAATTAGTTATCATCGTCATATTGAATTACATTAACTATTAAATCATAATTAAGTAAAATTCAAATAAATGTTTTAAATAAAATGTTAATTAACGTTTTTAGAGAACGATTTATTTATTCTTTGTATGGTAATAATGTTATTAATACTTTTAAATGCATTAATATTTTCATATCGTGATTAATTATTATTATAATATATGTACAGTTAAACCTCCCAAAGACAGAAAGAAAATTAACAAAATATTAAATTATGACATTTATAAGCTAATTCTTTATACATATATATACTGTACATATATACACTATACACTACATACATATACATTCTGTATATCATATTAATCCTTAATATATCATAATTTAACGTTATAATTTGGGTTCGAACTTTTCGGGGAATCCCGAATTAGAAAGGGACTTTCAAACATCTGGAAATTAATGGTTATGCACGAATCACATAAAAATAGAGTATTTAAGACCCTTTTGTTCCCGATTCCTCCGAATTTATGAATTTTTATTTTAAATCCCGAAAATCCTGAATTTCCCGATTTTTAGAATTTTCCTTAATAATCTAAAATGCAATAAAATATGAGTGTGCAGGAAATTTCTTTAAAAAATTATGTACATGGTGATCCAAACTAAATGGGGTTTTATGGAAAGCATAATATGCATTATATTTATGTTATTTTATGAATTAAATTTGTATTTTAAATCCATTATTTTATTATTAATATATATACTTATAATTAAATTATAAAATTTCCTTTACTCCCCTCTTATTATTTTTTAACAAAAATTTGCAATATTTTTTCTAAAAAACAATTTGTCATTTTATGTATAAAAAATAATATACTATATATTTCTATTTAATTTTAATTTTAAATTAATTAAATATATATCGTATGTAAAAGCTATAAATTACTATATGTTACAATGCGCGCATCAGAAACACATAAAGTATAGTTTGTGGTGCACGCATTGTAATAGCGTATCAAATAGCACAATTTACAAATAGTAAAATAACTTTTACATACGATAGTGTATATACGGGACTAAAGGAAATTTTAAAATTTTAAGTCCCGTATTTTGGCATTTATGTTCCCGATTTCCCGCCCGAATTTTAAATTTTAATTCCCGAAAAGCTGGAACTCTAATTATAATGCAAATACTAAAAAATGTGTGCATAATTACTATATAGTATATAGTAATTCCAGTAAAGCGGGAATTTCCTTAAAATAGAAGAATCCGTCGTCACCAATTGATTCCGTGATAGAGAAGTTTTACTGTATTTTTATTTAAAAATTACTCAAATGCTTTCATCATTACATTTATTTAGTTAATATTATTTATTACATTAATTATTAGTAATTATCAATACATTTATTTATTCAATACATACATTAATGTATAGGTATGATATAAATATATATTTGAGGGGTTTCCTGTTAGACCTACAACAAGCAGACCTATTCTTTTTAGACCTATTCCCCGAAGACCTACAATAGGATTAACATTGTATATACTTTCTTTTAGACCGATTCCTTTTAGACCTACACATTTTAAGCATTCCCATATGACCTACACATAGCTATATAATTGTATACACACTATTGTTTCAGTATCAATGTATATTAGGAATAGGTTTTGCATGAATAGGTCTGCTTGTTGTAGGTCTAACAGGAAACCCAATTATATAGCTATGTGTAGGTCATGTGGGAATGCTTAAAATGTGTAGGTCTAAACGAAATAGGTATAAAAGGAGGTAATCAAATATTTGTTATATATAAATATTATGAACATAAAAAATTAACCTCTGACCTCTCTAACTATGGTCTTTCTATCAATTAATCAATCATAGAAATATATTTATATATACATATATATGTATATATTATAATTATATTATAATTATAAGTGCTCAATGACATGCCATTAGTTATGTAAAATATTCTTTCATTTGAAATGTTATTTATTTCATTATTAATTAACATAAATGTAAATATACTCATGAATTATTTATTATGTTTAAATATGTTAAAAGAATTTACATTTTTCGAATATTTATAATTTTTTACAAAAATTTAAAATTTTATAAAATAAATTACCTCAATACAAATATTTTGTCATTTTAAAATGTAAACATAAACTTTATAATCATATTATTTTATTTTACATTATTTTTTTTAAAAAAAAACTAATATTTGAAAACATTTGCCATATGTAATAATAATAATAATAATAAAATGAAAAAAATTTCCCATAAAAATATGCCAAAATTTAAATTTAAGTCATTTAAAAGTATTAACATGAGGAAATTGAATTTAAATATGGATAATGGAATATTTGCCATAAGTACAATTTGATAGTTAACATATGTATTGAGCATGACGATTGGAAACGAATTATATTTATGTTTTAGGGGCGTACAATAACCTTCATAATAATGATGATCATCATCATCATAATTATGATGCGGATGATGGTGATGATGATAGGGGATGACGATGATGATGATGATAGGGGATGGAAATAATAAAAAAGTTAATGAGAGGATGATGATGATAAAAGGCAGAGAATGAATAGTAAATGCCCGAAGCATTAGTCATTCGCAGAGAAACTCATATTTAGGTTTTCCTCATTAAAGATCATCATTGCCATTAGTGTAGGGTATGTTTATATGTATATAGAAAGTTATGTTAAAATGTTGAGGGATATTCATTGTTAAGATTATCGGTCAAATGAATAACAACAATGGTATGAGGGATATGTTTTTAGTCTCTCTTTTAGTAAAAGCATTTACAGCATTTCGTGCGTATTTCCTTTTAAAGTTACTTAATATTTGTTTAATCGCATTTTAAATTTATGTGAAGAGATATATATTATATTTTTATTTATATGCTTTTATTTTTAGAAAATTCATATATTAATGTGAATTTATAAAATATTTTCCTTAAAATATTTTACAATCTTTTAAAAGTGTACATGAAACTATATTTCTTTATTACACATTAAATTTTAATGATATTTTTTTATACATATTAAGATATAAGATAATTTTTAGGAAAAAATAATTTTTTTATAAATAATTTAAAATGCGATTTTTAAAATAAAACTTTGAGCCGTATATTTTATATTAAAAATCAAATTTAATATTATTTAATATTTATTTAAATTATTTTTATGGCTAATAATTTAATGTGAATAAATATTTGTTTTAACAGTGAATGTGTTAGATTTGAACATTCAAAATATGAAAAAAATATTTTAAAATAAAAAATGAAAAATTTTAATGCATAAATTCTAAGAAATAAGTTAATATGTGTATATGAAAGGAGCGAATGGCCATACATATTTGTACTATGCTCATGAGTCACGGGATTGCGACAGTGTCGTGAAAAAGAAACTTTAAAAGAACTAAGCCTTCAAAAGCAGTTTCTTAAAAGACACACACAAAAGATTTAGTGAATCTCAAGGGTATGGCTAAGATATGGCTATGGTAATGGTATGGTGTTTTAGAAACTAAAATACATGAGAATGGGGATCCGTGAATGTGGTGAATGCACATGAATGCAGTGAAATTCATCAGTGATTCAACAGACACCACAGAGTTTGTTACTATACAGTGACAGTGACGATATACAGACTCTCATTAAATATTTAATATGATACTTCATTAGTATAATATTCATATTTATTTTAAAATGTTAAATATGAAAAGTGATAATATAATAACATAATAAAAAGTATATTCATAATGTTATTTTTACTCAAATTATTTAAAAGTTTTAAAACAACAATGGTATCCATTAAAACAATAATATGATATGTATCCCTTCAGAAGAAAATCAATTATTTTGTCTGATAATGGAAATGATGACGATGATCAAATACGTGCATCGATTTCGACATCATCATCATCTACGACAATGTCCACGATGGACAATTCTGATGATAATTGTAATAATCGTATGAATTTTCATTTAAAGAGAGCTTCGAAATTATTCTCAAATTTTAGTATAAATAAATGTCAAAATGCAGCGTTTACTAATTTTAGTGAACCAAAAGTTAATTATAATAATAATAACAATAATTTTAATGCCAATGTAATGATAGATAATAAATCGAATAATGATATATACGATAATCAAAATGATGTGAATTTAGATAATTTTAAACTAAAAAAACGAACTGATAATAGTATTAATGATAATTTAAAAATCATTAATTACAATAACGATGGTGATGAAATTCAGGAAAATTCACGAAAAGAAAGACGATATTCTCAATCAAAAGAATGGTTAACTAAAGAAACATCACGCATTATGGGACAGTTTAAGGCATGGACTTTGGAAAGGAAATTCCTTCAGAAGCGTCATAAAAAGAATAAGAAAAATGCAATCACATCATGTTCGACATCATCAGCGGGTATAGGAACAGCGGTGTCATGCAATAACAGTATGGTTAATGACGATGAAAAGAGTTTTTCATCGAAAACCATTCCTTTGAGACATTCATTAAGTTTTTCATCGATAAATGCTGATAATCATCAGACATATAATAGAGAATCAAAATGTTCGTCATCAGTCGCATGTGATTCAGATTCGAGTCTATATTCAAATAAAGGAATGAGAAAATCAATCGTCGATAATAACAATGAACATTACGGTGAAAGTGCATTACATTCTCATGATTATTATGAACATAATCATCGTGAAAAAGCATATGATTCACTTAAAAGACACCGCAGACAATGGTCACAGTCACAGATATTAGTCGCATGTGAATGGGAATCCGAAAAAGACAATTCTCACGCATCTCATCTCATTCCTGAAGATGCTCATCACAATGCAATTGAAAAGGATGCAATTGACAAATGCTTAGAAATGATTGCATTAAACAGTGCCAAATATCGTGAGGTAAAAGTGCTAACATTGGAAAAGGATGAAAGAGGAGAATTGGGAATTTACTTAACAGGTACTAAACGATAATGCTATTCTTTACTATTTAATTTACCTCTAACTTAAAATTAAACAAAAAATAACATTTTTATTAACACAAAATGATTGATTAATTATTCATTATAATTGATTATGATAAATATGCCATTATTTTATATGATTTTTATTGAAATTTAATATTTGTAAAAAGGGAAAATGGATGATGATGGTACAATCGGCTATGTAATTGCAGATTTAGAAAAAGGCGGTGCTGCGGAGAGGTAAATTATAAAAAATGTTTTTACACATTTTTTAATTTTTTAAAAAACATTTCATTCGAAAAAATACGTTTTTTTATGAATTAAAAACTCTCATACATTTTGTTATTTTTATTTTAAAATTTATCTTTTACTTTATTATTATACAAAATTCTATGCTAAAATTATTTTTTATTTATTTTTTTATCTTATGACGGTTCTTATTTTTTTAAATTTAAAATTACAGATGCGGAAACCTTAAAATTGGCGATGAAATTTTTTGTGTGAGTAAATTGTAAACTATGATTATATTCTTTTTTTGTTATACATATGTGAGTATAGATTTTAAAAGAGATGTGATTATATTACGAAATTAACATACAATGCTAATAACACTATATATAGTAAATGTTAATTGTATAATGAAAAGTCATAAAGAATAGGAATGCATAGAGTTAACCATGAATTTGAATAATTATTAATTTGAAATGCATATTTAGGTAAATGGACGCATATTGAAAGGTCTTCCTTTAGAAGAATCACTAAATATTTTACGATTCACGGATCGTATCGTTCATTTGATTGCGATTTCCCTGTTTCAGGTATACTTTTCTATACTTTTCTATGCTTTTGTATAATATTTCAATTATTTATTTCATATTTAAACATTGTTTGACTCACATTATTTACTGAATAATAAGTTATTAAAGTAATAATAACCCATTTCTTTTTACAATGAACTGATGCATTAACGTATTGTTTCATTAGTGTATTCGGATGGCTGATAACGGTGTTAAATCATCAATAGTTAATATGAGTCCGATTCCCGAATGCAAAAATGAAGCAATAAAAGCGAACACATGTATTAACACGAATGAAACAACGGCTTTACCATCATCGAAGTCATTAGCCACGGATAAGAAAGAAATCGGAGCATTAACGACACTATTAAATCAGAGACGAAAGAGTCAACCGAATCTAATGTCATCATCTAAAGCAATAAATACCACTAATGTATCATCATCAAATCACTCATATTCAATTATCAATAAAAATTTCCATTATGAATCGAATGGAAACGCGAAACCCCATACTTTAGTATGTAATATTAATACATATTATTACACAATAAAATTTTTAATTTATTTTTTATTACATTTATGTATTTATATTGCTTCATATATATCATGTTATATCGTATGTGAAAGCTATAAGATGATAATTCAATGTACATGTGCAATGAATAGTTCTGTTATAACTTTGACATATGATATGATATTATATAAAATGCTATTTATTTGATTATAAAATCAGTCAGAAAATGAAATGCCCTCAGGTTAATGAATTGAATTAATTTCGGCCCTCATCTTTTATTGTGATTTCAATGACTTTCTTATGGGGAATTATTTTTGCTCTAAATAATTACCCTCTTTTATGAGCACATAAATCATTCATAGGGTCTCCCACATTCGTGCATTCATTAATACCCCCCATTGAAAGTTGACGAATGCTAACTTTTTGTTACATTATACATTTTATTAAATATTAATACATAATAATTGATCAAAAAATATATTATATTATTACACAATGTATTAGATTAACAATGGTTTATGCACGATTCCACGGAAATCAAAGAACAGATCTCAATCACAGTCTAATATTAAATATCATACGGTCGTGTATCATAAAGGGCCCGGTTATAAGGGCTTAGGCTTCAGTATTGTCGGAGGCAGAGACTCGGCTAAGGGCGAAATGGGCATTTATGTTAAGACGATATATCCCAATGGACAAGCGGCAGAACATCAAAACCTTTTTGAGGGTAAATAAACAATAAACGAGAAAATAGAACATTTATCATCCTTTAAAATCTCATATATTTATTCATTAATTTATTTTAATTAAATATGTATTTATTTTATGAAATAAAAGGCGATGAAATATTTTCCATTAATGGGCAGTCAATGGATGGTTTATCCCACGCTCAGGCGATAGGTCTCTTTAAACACATAAAATTGGGTGATATCATTCTGCATATCGGTCGCAGAATCAACAAAAAGTAAATATTTAATATTTAATATGCATACATTTTACCATAAAATTTCTATATACATATTCATATGCATATGCAAATACATCATACGAATATTAATTAAATATTGAAATATTCTTAATTTTAGTGCATTCAATTCTAAATCATGCTCAAATTTGGATCTCATATCTTAAAGTTCATTCGCATTTCATTATAACACATTCATTTACAGTTATATTTAATATATTATCAGATTTTAATATTAAAGTGTTATGATCAAATGTTTTTTTTACACATCCTAATATTAGAATATTATTAATATTTATTAATCAAAAAATATTAATATCAATTAAATGGAATATTTTTGGGTTAACTTAAAAAGTTAATCATAATAAATACATTTTTTGTTTAAAGGGATACGTTTTCAAATTTTAGTCATAAATAAATTAAAAAATAATGACAAAAAAGAAAGCACTGCCACAATACGATCATTGCAATAATAATACAATTTATTTATTAAACATTTTTAAATTATTACCAAAAGTTTTGTGATAAAATGTTTTATTTTTATTCAATAATCACATAAAAGAAAAGAATATTTTTTTATTTTTTATTTTATAATCCTATATTTGTAATATATAAATATATAATTATAATTATAATTATAACTATAATCTAATCATAAAATTGATCATTATCTTAACTCATGTTATTGTTTATTTAAACATTATGGTAAAAGGGACTGAGTCAATGTCCAAAATGTAATATTAAAATGTATAATTAATTATTAATAAAATTTATGAATGAAATATTAAGTTAATATATACATATTATGTTTTAAAATAGTGATTTAATTAAATATGTATTTTTATTATTATTAAATAATTATTGAGTAAAGCTATTGATTTACGGCTTTACTTTTATAATCAATAGTTTCTTCAATGGTTTGATGTAACATGAGTCCCAAAAGGCCATGGCGATTGGCCATAGTGAATCGTATTTTTTGTTCCTTTTCAAAGAGATCATCCAATTTAAGCCATTGCTGTATCCTTTCAGTGTCTAATTCTGCACGTCTTAGTTTTTCCCAACAGTGGTGGCGATTGCATTTCTTCTTTGGGATTCTGCAGAATTTTCCCGATTCTTCGAACACGTCTTTCACGAGAGGGAATCCACACACTTCGTCATCGGCTATTTTCGGATCTTTGGAATGTTCGGGACACAAAATCCTTAGTCTTTTACAATATGTTCTTTGATGGGGATTATATGCATCGCAAAATACTGTTTGACCCTCGATTTTAGTCTTAAATATTGATCCGAATGATGTTTGACCCTCGTATTTATTAAAACATCTCTCCATATGCTTTAGTGCCATTCTGTAAGTCACTTCGTGACCACAGGTGACACAATAAACATTAATTTCGTTTTCAGTTTCATCCTCTTCATCATCGGTTAATGGTGCCATTGATTTACCACGATTAATCACATCCTCCAATTGTTTTTGTCTTAAGTCTAATTCCGATAGTATTTGACGTGCCTTTTGCTGTTCGCTCCGAATCTCTTCCAATTGTCGATGACTCCGATTATCGGCTTCAGACGGTGCAGTGTTTTGCCATTGAAAAATGCGATGCGGAAGTATTTCGACGATTCTATTCGTGGCTAATTTAACACCACACTCATCACTGCAATACTTTGACCCTTTTCGTGCGGCATTCACACATTCGGGACCTAAACATTGTTTAGGGCCCTCTTCAATTTCCACATTATATTCTTTATTTTTTTTATGCGTTTTCTTTGTGTTTTCGTTTCTTCGATGGTGTGATCGTGCAGATGTGGATCGTGGTGATTTTTTCTTTTCGTTGTTCTTTAAGGGTCTTCCGGGCCTACGATTCTTCGGCGCATCTCTTCCATGTCTTCGATTATTCTTTGCTAATGACGGATCATAAAAATCGTCATCATCATCGTCATCATCAGCATCGGATTCGGCGTATGTTTTACGCGATTTCTTAAGAGGTTCATAATCGGGATCACATTTAATTGCATTTTCATTATTAAAAAGCGTTTTCGAAGGATTTCGGTCGTATTTTTCGTTATTTTCTTTTGTGAATTCTCTCTTTTTTTGAGACCCTTTTTTTTCTTTTAATTCAATCTGAAGATTCGGGTTTTTTTCTCGGCATATGAGACAATAGAAGAGCTTAATTCTTTTGGCATAATCCTCTGTGATCATAATGCAATCACCATGATACCATTCATTGCAATTGTCACATCCGATCATAAAGCGATTTGTTTCTGACGATCGGCATATGCAATATTTTTCTTTTTTAACATCATTATCATCGTCATCTTCGATTTCACCATCCTCTTTCTCATCATTCCGAAATGATGATGCCGATTCTTTTCCATCTTTTGTGTCCATATCTGAAACTGATTTCGATTCTTTCGTTATTGATAATGATAATGCTGATGATGATGACGATGAAATTGAATTTACGATCACAGACATATCATTTACAAAAATGATATTTAATTTTATGATTAATCAATGAATAAAATGCGAATGAATTTATTATTATAAATAAACGTCCATTAATGTATTGAACATTTTTAATGAATGTTTTCGCGTAATTTATGATGACACCGTTTTTGAGTATCTATGAATGGGTGTGATTTTTGCGATAATAATTTATTAAAAATATTAAAAAATGTCATTTAATTTAATTTTAAAAGAATTTTGATAAAATCTATGTTTATAATAAACACAATTTGAGGTAAATAATGGTGAAAAATTGTATTTGAATATTGATATATGAGAAATTTGTGATTATTAAAGGGGAAAAATACAGAGAATCGTGTGTGTTGAGTGACATCCGTGGAAAAAAAGAAGAATCAAAGGATATAATTGCGGAGTTAAAAGTGCGATGTCTGCCACTTTAAGACCGTATTTGGCTGCGGTTCGGCGTACGTTAGAAGCGGCCATATGTTTAGTGAATTTCAATTCACAGGTCGTGGAACGTCATAATAAACCGGAAATCGAAGTAAAGAGCAGTAAAGAGCTGATTCTGAATCCGGTGATAATATCGCGGAATGAAAAGGAAAAGGTGCTCATTGAGGGCAGTATTAACTCAGTACGCATTTCCATAGCCATAAAACAGGCCGATGATATCGAACGTATTTTGGCACATAAATTTACGCGTTTCATGATGATGCGCGCCGATAACTTTGTGATTCTGCGGCGTAAACCCGTTACTAGTGATGGTCATGGTAAAGTTGTGGCCTATGATGGTAGTAATAGACACGGTAATCACGTGAATGACCACAGCGTTGAACAGGGATATGATATTTCCTTTTTAATTACGAATTTTCATACGGAATCAATGTACAGATATAAAATAATTGATTTTATTATTCATTTTATGGAAGAAATTGACAAAGAAATTAACGAAATGAAACTCGCGATTAACGCACGTGCACGTATCACAGCCGAAGAATTCCTCAAAAAATTCTAAACTTTCATTAGTAATAAATACACATTTTAATTGATTTATTATATTATATAATTATTAAATTAATAAAATATAATTCCATAAATTGTGCATAACAATTAAATTGTTATTAATTTTAAATTAAAACATGAGTTATGAATATTAAAATTGTTTTTTTATTAATTTATTTTTAAATTTTCATGTTTTAAGTTCAATTCATTGTGGCATTTTATAATGCTAATTACTAAAGCATATTAAAGTATATTTAATTAACAAATCGAAGAATCGGGGAAAATGCAAATAAAAAAATTAATAATTATTAATGGAAATAAATGAATGAATAAATAAAAAAATAATATTTTATTATTGACTGATGCTATTATACAAAAGTTGTAATTTTCTTCACATTCAAAATATAATGATATATTGTATTATGATAAATATTAAAAAAATGATAATGAAGAAAATATCTAAAGGGGTGTCAGTCCTAAGCTAATGCATGCCTAAAGGGGGTAACACCCCCGTATGGAGCATCAAATGTAAGCATTCTCATATTGTGTATTAAAAGCGGTGTTTCTTATTATAAAGCGTTTATTCATAGATTCATATCAATGAAAAATTTGAAGAAAAAATTGAGTGTAATTTTGTGAGTGTAATATCCTTAAGAATATACGAAATAAAAGAAAAAACCTGATAATTTGATACTCAATCCAAAGAGTTATGCTGAGGTGAGGTCATACGTGATGAACTCATATGACAGGTATTGTATAATAGCACTGTGCACTGCATCTGTGGCATATGCACATCTGCAACAAAAGTATACTTTTTAAAAGTATAACTAAACACTTACGCATTCTTAGTTATTCTTAGTTAAACCATCGCAATATATATGTGCTTTGTTTACATTTTATGCATCCATAAATTGTATTAATGTGCCTTTTATATGTATACGAAAATATGTATACATTTTATCTCATGTAATAGTTAAATGCTTAGTGTACACTTCAATTACTAAATATCGACGAATTATAAACAATATTTTTATAGTTTTTTATATATTAAGTTAATGTTAAAATACAGGTATCTCTAGTAACTGAATCAAATAGAAATTATTCATTTTAACAGAGTTTAGTGTAACTTAAGGGTGCTAATGAATGCATCATGGGATCCAATTGCATATTCCCATCGTACTTTTTAGTACTTTTATCATAAGTAAATTCTCAGTTTACAAAAGTTATTACTGTCATCTTTTAACTAATCACACATCGTCATATTCAAAGAGTCATTGTATTGTATTGTGTTTGAATATTAATATATATATATATAAAAATTAATTTATTTAATATTAAGATTTACTCATTCCAAAGAATGCTCTCATCAAATAAGTGTATGAATTCATGAAAATAATATTAATGTGCATTTTTGAATTGAATAATAAAAACACTTAAATTATCATTATATTAATATAAAAAATGTAAGTAAATGTTTAATTTAATAATTGAAAAATATAATTGAATTAATGTTAAACGACTAATATTATATCATTAATATAATCGCATAAATTTTTAATATTATTTGCAAATACCATGGTAATAAAATAATAATTTATTATGTTAACTAATAAATTGTGTTTTAAAATTCTAAATTAATATGAATGCATTTTAATATTCGTTTCGCATTATATAATACGCATTAAATTAATATTATTTAAACGCATTTTTAATATAATACGATGATATTATATTAGTCAATTGAGTCCAATGGGTCATCATAAACTAGTTATGTTTAGTTATTCTGATCCTAAATCAAAATATATATCTTAAATTATGATCTTTAAACTTAAACTATGCTCTTTATGTTTTTAAAAAATGTTTTTTAAAAATTAAATAAATCTCTTTTCATAATCTCATAAATAAATTTTAATCATAATGTTTTTAAAAAATATTTTTTCATTGAAATTAATTTTAAAAAATGCACACTCTATTATTATCGACATTATTTAGTAATTTTAATATTTAGTGATTTAATGATAGAAAATCGAATGTATTGTCAGTGATGATTATTAAAAAGGAAATTACATATACAATTGAAATGATAAACATTATTATCGTTTATTATTTTGAAATTTTTTCGATTTTATTTTTAAAAAATAAAAATTTAGAGGTAATTTCAGCATTAATATGTGATCTTTTGTTTCATTGTATAATGATAATACGATGGAAGGTATAGGGTCACATGGGATTTTAGGAAAGCATTGTTTAAGGGTCGGGAATGTTAATCTCTTTATCATTCTATCGATTAACACACACCTGCACTTTAGTAAAATGTATTAAAAGAAAGAAAAAATTTTGATGTATGTATTAACTATGAACGCCATTTATAAATGCCAAAATTAAAATAACTTAACTATACTGATATATACTAATATAAATGGGCATAAATATTTGTATATATAGTATATTACAAATACATAAAAATCTAAATTATATCATAGTAATGATCATAGGGAAGAAAATTGTAGCTAAAAATGGGCACGATGGGGCCTGAAAAGCATGCCCTTAGCTTAGAATAGAAAAGCAGGGATTAGTGCACTGAGAGCATAGAATTTTTTTTATATGCTATTTACTAGTATATGGTGAGGATGCAGATAAATAGTTTTGTCAATGGATGCAAAGATGAAGAGCGAGTTTTTGAAGTTTCTCTTTAGCCCATCTCTTATGTAAGCATGTATCTTATTTATTAGTTGTAAGAGATCAGTTTCGGTCTCTTGAGGCATTTGCTAGTTCTGTGAACCCGTCCAGTGGTGGGGCGTGGAGAAACTAGAAAACTAGTTGGCCATAGCATAGCGAATAGAGTTCAAAGATGAAATTCCATTGCAGCATTGGAATGGGATCAATCGGAGTGACATTCCACCACTTTAAGAAATACGAGAGAATGATGATGATGAAAAAATGTAAAATGAGCCGATGACGGCACTATGAAATGCAACCGATTTCCAAAGTGATAGTGTTATGGCAATAGTTTTATATAATATAACTATAGTAATAGTTATAGTAATAGTTAGTGTATAGAGACCGCCGATGGTGCGGAATGCTTTACTCAAATTAAAATTTTTATGTAATTTTGAACATTAATGGCAAAAAGTTGCACTTACTACTTCTCTCTCTTTCTCTCATTCGAGTTCATTATCTGAATCAAAAGTAATGGGGTGTGGTGCCACTAGTGCCTGCACCATCACTAGTACCATCACTAGTACCATCACTAGCACCATCACCAGTACCATCATATAAGTGTAACAAACAAAAAGTTCCCTTTACGCTTCAATAATTCTGCTCATTCGTGACTATGTGTATTTACATGTACATATATGCGTACATATACTATATGTATACACATATATGTATGCATAAAAAGTATTTATGTGCTCATTCAGTGTGAATGTATGTTATGCCATTCGCTTATTCAATATGTGCACTTTTCCCTCATTTTTCCATTTAATATATCACTTTCATATATGAAACAATTATCGTAAAATATTGAAAATTCCGATTTTAGATTTATGACGACGCATGTGCATCTATTAATTACTGAAATAACTATATTTATGTGCTTTTATATGATAAAAGTTCCATTTATGAGCAGCAAATCACTGTCATTACGTTCAAAACGATGATCGCATCCCATTTAAGTGATTCCATATAATTCAGTGCCTTTTAAAAGTCAATATCCAATGACCATCATAATCAACACAATTTATGGATAGCTCTTTATATGTGAAATTCCATTGCAAAGGTAATGTTGTTTTTGCCTCTGCATTCTTCGCATTCCTTTTCCAATAATTAAAAAGTATTGTAAATTATATATATAAATGGTAATAGCAATAAACTTATTTAGATAAACATAGTAAATTTATTTGCTTTTAAAAGAGATTAATTTTATAATAAAATTATTTTCATATATATTAAAATATATTTTTTAAAGAATTTTCTACGCATTTTATCGGCTAAAATATTTTGAAAAATAAAACTTTTGTTAAATAATAGTACATTTAATAGTACACTTAATTGAATCAAAGTTCATGTATATATTAGAAAGAGGGTTATTTCATAGTAATTCTATAGTATTATTTTATAGTTAACACCTGTTCCTTTAATTGTGACATATATTGATTTATAAACATGTGATAAAAGCATTTGCATTTTATCATTAATAATTATCATTTATATATATATAATAATAATATAATAATGAATAAATGATGGAATTTGATTTAATGGAAAACAATGGTTTTGAAGTGTAAAGAGAGGTATTTCTGAATCACCATTATTATCTTATTTCTAAAGAAACTATTCCTTTACTATTATTAATGTGCGAATAATGGCTCTTTTCACACACGTAATTGTATATCATCATCGCTGAATTGAGAAAAGAGAATCCAATGGAATCCAATGAAAGGTGCTTTTTTCCAAAGGGCAATGTACAGGCTTAGGGTACAGCTCAGGGTACAGAGTGTTAGTTTAGGTCCAAATGCTTTTCTCAGACATAATTTAATAAATTTCCAATGGCGCCATACTCACTTTAATAGACAGATTTCGATACTATAAATATATTGAATATATAGATATTCACTAATACTAAATACAATTTTCTATTACCATCATCATCAAAAACTCATTTTATTTCTAAATATATTCATTATAATGTTATGAAACATTACAATGTAACTAATGCTAAATCAAAACTTTAACTGTCATGAGTTTGCAGAGTTTAATAAAAGCATTGTATTGTAATAATGAAGAAACTTAATCAATCAGCTTTTAACATACAATAGTATTGTATTAACTATCGTATTAACTATCACTAAACGTAATGCAAATTATTGACTTTAAAGGACTTAAAAGAAATCATGTCTTTTTAGTGTGCATACGTTAGGCATTTTCTCATTATATTATTGGATTATCTCATTACATAAGAGGTCACCATAACGCTTAATAATTATTTACTAAAAATATTTATATACACATTTATACATGTATAATGTTACATAATGTTACATAATCAGTTTCTGCTCTGAAAATGTGTTAATATTAATGCACAGAAAAAAGTTTATATTACTTTTTGTATGCTCTTAAATTATGTGACTAAAGAATAGGGAAATGAATAGAGTTTTATAATTATTACGTATTTACTTTACATACGAACATTGAAAATGAAATCACTTAACTGTTACTTATATAAAGCGCGCAGATAATGCCTTTTATTTGATTAGTAATTCAATGGCTGAATGAATACGTGACATGGAATTTTTTCTCAATTTTATGTGCGAAAATATTAATATTAATCATTGAAATAATGATGAATATAATGAAATTCCATATTTAAATTGATTTATTCCATAATTAGAGACATTAATGATGTGTCACCCCTTAAATTATGCTGAAATTTTAATTTAATTTTCAAATTCTCACTATGCTTAGACACAATATCATTACCGATGTCATCACATTCAGCGTCATCCCATTACTGTGGTCATTTACAACCATCATATCGTCGGATCCAAAGTTTAGGCTCAAATTTAATAGCGTCCGTCACCTGTGATTTAACTATGAATTCGAATAATTCCAATACAATTGGAAACAATGGTAATGGTAATGGTAATATTATTAAAAGTAATTTATCATTAAATGGTCAATCATCATCATCATCTCCAATAATGAATGAGATTCGTAAACATAACACAACGAAATTAAAGGGTCTGATAATACCGGACCGTCCCCCGACGAATCCCCCGACGAATAAAACAGCGGTGAGTAAATCATTACCGACGATTCTAAGTACCATCAGTTCGAGTAAATCACTGGTTATGTCTAAACCTGAAGAGGTTAAAGCATTAACACGAAAAGACATTGATTTACATGTTCATAATCA
The DNA here is from genome assembly GCA_034697405.1 of Mesoplophora pulchra. NCBI lineage: Eukaryota > Metazoa > Arthropoda > Arachnida > Sarcoptiformes > Mesoplophoridae > Mesoplophora > Mesoplophora pulchra. The sequence goes on along the minus strand of JAQIXB010000088.1, from coordinate 10,077 downwards.
ATCACCCGTAACATCATTAAAGGGATCGTCAAACGGCAGTTATCAGATGACATCAGATCGGGCATCGGATCGGAGTGTCTCATCATTGACGTCATTGCAATTGACTGATCCATGGATGAGTGACGCTGTGAATTCGATACCGAAGTATTCACCCGCTTTTAAACGGCGTCATTTGCAATTACCACGATCATTGTCTGTGTTAAATAACAGTGACATATGCTCATCATCTTCAGTATCATCGTCACAAAACGGTGCGATAATTCCATCATTGACTCAGACAAATGTCAATGCGAATGACACACAAATTCAGTATTCACTTTCACATTCAAAACCCGTCATACATCTATTGCCAGAAACGGCTGTCATAACATCGAATTTTAATGATAATTCAAAAGAAAAACGCATCGAATCACACGCATCAAATACATTGATCGATGATCAATTGACCATGAATCTATCATTAAATGAAATTTCTCATTTATCTAAACATTCGTCCATTCAAAGAACGTCCTCAGCTGATGTGTCATCTCTGAAAATGTCACTCCAAAAGAGGTCATCGGTCGATAATGTTATGCATAACGCGATGCATCATAAACAAATGATCGCATCAAAAGAACACACTCAAAATTCAATGAATAAAAAGAGAAATTACGATTCTACAACAATGGTGTCTGATTTGACATTAGCACATTTAATGAATGAAATGGACGCTTTTGCATTATCCAATGAATTGAGTATAAAAAATGATAATGAAAAAGGAAAGCATATTCCGTCGCGATTTTTGATACTTTCAGATTACAGTGATGAGGATTCATCATTGAGTCAGAAAACAGAGAGTTCTTCGAACAGAGCCGACGATTCTGCTTCAGATGTCACCTCTGACTCTTTGGACGGTACACTTTCCCCTGAAATTCAAAGACCAAAAATCCTGAGTCTTCAGAGAACAGTTCTTAAGGAATCGCCTTTTAATGATCAAAATGAAGGAAACACTAAAGCAGATTCAGTCAAAAACTTTAGAGCTTTGGCAGAGAAATGGGAACAAAGAGTGGTCACTGATACCATTGTACCTCAAAAGACAATGCCCCAACGACCAAAAGCACCTCCACCATTACCCCCTAAACCTAAAGAGATCTGCCGAATGCCTCCATCTTTAATGCCACGAACGAACATCGTCAAAAATGATAAAATTGATAATGAAAAAGATGTAAAATGTTCAGATGTGACACAATCGGATATTAACATTGATACATCATCTTCAGATACATCCTTAAATTGTCAAATTGAACGTCCGATTCCCATGAAAAGAAAAGAATTAATTACATGTGATAATAATGCAAAATCCATATCTAAAATTCCAGTATCATCACGTTCTAAAAGTTTTAGTGATATTTGTAAAGTGTTTGAGAATGGCACACCCGAAAATGATCAGACCATAGCCAGAACCAGTTCCAGTGCTGTAAACCTTAATAATGGTAAAATAATAAGCGATTGTAATTCAAATGAAAATTGCATAGTCAATGATAAGCATAAATTGCAGGGTTATGATATGAATAATTTAGTATCAGAAAAAGTGTCAGTATGGAACAATAAAGAAAATGAAAGCGATGACAATGTATTCAATGGTAATAACAATGGTAATAACAATAATCACAACCGAATGTCATCATTGGATTCTACCGATAGTTGTTCAGGGACCAGTACCCCGGGAACAATGCGTGATTCTACATTAGGGTCACGTACGAGTTCAGCCTCTAATTTACGTGATTCACTTTATGGTTCTGTGACATCTTTGGCATCATCGACGAGTCTTATCTCACCTCAGGAGTTACAACAGTTAATAGAAGAGGCGAATCAGTCTCTTGAGGGGGAAGGGACGGCCCAAAATGGTCACCACATACAGGTTGTGGTGTTACATCGCGAATATAAATCATGCGGTAATATCGGCATTACATTATCAGGAGGATCCGATTGTGAATCTAAAGAGATAACGGTAATAAAAAATGTTAATGCATATACATTATTATGTCATTATATTAATTTATTTAATGTGAAATGATAACATAGGTCCATAGGATTATAAACGGAAGTATCGCAGATCGTGACGGTAGAATTAAAAGCGGTGATCGTATATTATCCATTAATGGAAGAATTTTAAAAAATGTGACACATCGTGAGGCCTTAGATATAATGAAATCACCACGTCCTGAGGTGGTGATCGTTCTCTCGCGTTTAAACGCCGCAAATTTCGATACATCCGTTAATGGGTTTCATTCACGAAGCGGCAGCACTGACCTCAGTGAACAGCCGTTATCGCGACGACAGACTCAAGAAGATAATGGCAATGATCAAAGATCATTAACCATTAAAGAGCACGAAAATTTATTAGACACTAATTACAGGATTTTACGCGCTGAATTATCAAAGGATGTCGCAGGTTTGGGATTCATTTTGGAGGGAGGAAAAGACTCTCCTTTAGGAGATAGACCTTTAATTGTCAAACGCATTTTTAAAGGTATCATTACAATTATTATTCAATATTTCAGCTTTGTTTTTATGCATATTTTATAAAAATGCAATTAATATTTAATGACATACTTTATTATCTTAAAAAAGTGAAACATTTAGTATATAATGCCATTTCTTAAATAAAAGAATGACATATACGTGCGTATTCAATTATGTTAAGCATTATAAACGCATATACGCTTTGAGTACATTCTGCTTTATGCGCCACATACGGTATATCATATGTAAAGTTTATTAGTTCAATCCGCTATTACAATGTAATACATCAAATAACACAGCATATAAATGTGAACCAATAAACTTTACATACGATATGTCGAAAAATGATTTCATTTATTTATATGTGCAGTGAATAATTATATGAATAATGTGCAATTTTATAGATAAATTAGCATATGTTAAGAATGATATTTTAAATGAATTCTAAAGGTTTATATTAAAATGATTATTATTTATTATAATTAAAGAATAGATAAACTCGAGCCTAAGCCTGAGCCTGAGCCAAGGCTGAGCCTAGGCTCAGAAGGCTCAGGCTCACCCCTTTACGCCTCTTTGTTAGTACATGTTTGTGATGCGTGAGAATACGGGTAACATAAATAGTGAAATTTATTGTTTTGCAAATAAAATGATTTATAATAATTTTCGAAACATATTTAAAATATGCACATTTAAAATTATAGAATTTTCTTATATTTATTCGAAAATTCAAGAATTAAAAGGGTACATTAGAAAATAACATTATAAAATAATGTCTTATACCTCGAGGTATAAGACCCCCATTCTAACCTCGCGCTATAAGACCCTGTATTAGCACATTTTATAATTTCTAAAAAATTGATCATTTCTATAATACCGGTCTAAAATGTGAAGTATAACAGTATCATTTAATGTAAAATATAATGCGCACAAAAAAATAAAGTAATTGCATAATATTTTAAAGTTCAGGCTCAAGGCTCAGGCTCATACACTGGGGTTAAAATTGAGGCTCAGATGCCGAAAATTGAGCATAGGCTTACCAGGCTCAGGCTCGGGATTTTTGAGCCTATTCTATTCATTAATTATAACACATTTAAGAATATGAAAGGAAATTCATGACATTTTAGAATCTCAAATTTTAATTGAAAATTTCATATCATATATCAAATTATAATTTAAATTTATGACTGTTTAATGTTAATTAAAATTAAAGTATAATTTTTAATAAAAATTATATGCTCTGTTATTTGTATTATATTTGCATTTTAATTAAAAATTATTTTTTAAAAATTTTAAGATAATAAAAGCGTGGGTCCACTTTGTTACAGAGTCTCTGTATATATACAGAGTGTTTTATTACCCAATTGTTGTAGGATATTGTTATATATGATTATTATAAATTGCACTAAATATGCATACATTATTTATTGTTATTATACAATAAACTTAGTAATATCATATGAATAATATGTGTATAATATTTAGTGTATTTTAATAATGATATTTAACAATATTTGACAAGAATCGGGCATACTTTTAGATGTAACACTGTGTATATGTATATTAATGATATAATGTTAAAGGGGGTCCCGCGGATAAAGAGGGCACACTGATGGGGGGTGACGAAATCATCACCGTTAATGATCGTCCCGTGAAAAACATGACGCGGACTGAGGCATGGAATTATCTTAAGAATTTACCCGACGGACGCGTGATATTAGTCGTGAGACGAAAACGCTTTTAAATATTTTTAATTTATATATTTTCATAAATTATTTTATTATAAATGATTTTATATTTTATATCCATAATATTAATATTGGAAATTATTAATGATGATAATTTAAGAATTAATTTAAGAATATAAATGCTGTTATTATATTTCTGTGATAAAATGAATTTAAAATCACTAAAAAACTAAACTCAAATTTGTTAATTGTATTATAATCAATCATCAGCTAAAATAATTATTTATTATACTGAATTATGATGTTACAGTATGAGTCATTTTATATTTTAAAAACGGTACAATTATATTAATAATACGATTATTTATAATATAAAAATTATTTATAATTAACTTTTAAATGAAATATTTAATGACATTATATAAATTAATATAAAATATTAATATATATTTTTATATATTCTTTAAATATTTGTTATATTAATGAGACATTTGTTAACTTTTGACACATGATAATTTAGTATTGTTTTTGATACAAATGATGTTTATATTTAAAAAATTGATTATTCTTAATCCGGGTTTAGATATGGATTAATTATTAACATTAACAGTAATTAATGCGAATATAATATGATTATATATATAGCGTTAGGAATTCATATTTAAATAGTGTTATCAATGAATTAATGCCTAAACATTTATGTATTTTGTAATATAATATATTTTTAAAAATAAAATGTTTAAAATCATTATATAAATACTGTAAAACCTCCAGTTACGGACACCTCTTTTAAGTGGATGCTTAGTCTGTTGCTCATGGGTGTCCGCTTAAGAGGTTTCACAGTATGTAATTTTTTAAAAATTAACGAAAAATCTCAACTGAAACTATCCCTGATATTGTAAGTACCGGATTATGCCAAAGTTAAGCACCGGGCTTCTATTTGGCAAAAAGTCATTTTTAGAGTAAAATTTGTGGATCAATTAGAAGCCCGGGATTATATTTGGCATAAAATTTAAATTTGATATTAGCTTATATTTAAACGATATTTTATTAAAAATTAAAATAATATTAAATAATACATTAATATATTTAATTTAAAAAATTAATTTTAATTATATTTTTCTTTAGGATCTGAGTCTGATGATTCAAATTCTAAATTTTTTATTTTTTTGATTTTTAATGAATCATCATCTGATACGTAATCATTTAATTCTTTAAATGTTTACGTATTTTCTTTTATTCATTATTAACAGAAATGTTAATTAAAATTTAAAAATTGTATTAAATTTACACGATTTTATAATTATAAAATATAATAAAATTTTATATTAAATTTGAAATGAAATTATGAATAAATTTACTGTATACACACGCATTAACACGTATTAAATGTTACTATTTTTATAATGTTAATTATTAATACCTTAAAATATGCAAATAATTTTCTTGAAAAATGAAAACACGACTCATTCGTCATGTTTCCGCCGTTTAGAAGTTTTACTGTATATATATTAAATAATAAATTTAAAGATTTTTAAATTAAAATAAAATATATTCATTTTTTATTTGACTTTTAATGTTTAAATAGATATGGACACTAAAAATTATTTTAGTGTCCATATCATTAAATTTTATTTTTAAAAATAAATTAAGAATTTTGCGACATTTTTTAGACTCTGTTATCATTTATGATTTATTTAATGTATGACTTTAAGTATTTTATCCAAAAATGTTTATACACATGTATGTACTAACTTTTTGGACGCATATAATAATGAATAACTTTTTTATTATAAATGATAATGTAAAACTGATTATATCATCCTAAATATGTATTAAAATAGAAAAATATATTAATTAAAAATTATGAAAAATTTTTAAAAAATTAATTCTAAAAAATAAAAAATAATCATAAATTTAGTCCGTTTACACATTAAATATTTAATAAAAAAAATAATATTTTTCAAATTACCGTTTTACCTCAAATATAAGATCGAAAATTAAAAAATAAAAAAATCGAACACACTTAAGAATGTTCGAACTGCAGATTTACTTACGCTGAATGTACATCGAACAGCCTTTTGGTATCGATAGAAATTGATAATAATTAATAAATACATTAAAATAAATAAATGGTTAATTTTTAAATTTCTGATTATTATATATTTAAAATTTAAATCATTTTTATTTTATTTTTTTATAATGATAATTAATGTTATGCTTAAATATATTCTAAAAATTTATTTTTAATTTTTAAATTATTATATAAATAAATGCATATTAACGTGGATTCGCGCCATATTGGGTCGGGTGTGAATGATATGAGTGTCGTCTCATTCATAGCATATTTCTATTCAACAAATGGAACGACAATCGAAGCCACGCCCGTCCCAAATGGCGGGGATCCACGGTAATCGTTTAATATTAATTGAACGTATTATATGTACATACCGGGTCTTATAAAGTGAGGTTAAAGTGGCCTCAAATGAACACTATTTTTGAATATTAAAAAACGATCGCGATATAAGATCAGTGCTTACATGTGATGTAAAACGGTATAAATATGATCTAAACATGAGCCTCTGTAATTAAACATTTTGCGTTTTATCAATATTCATGGCAAATCCTATGGTATTTCATTGCGTTGCTTTTTATTTGCCCATTCATTTATCAAAATTTTCTTTTTTTATAATAAAACATTCGTAAATTGGAAAATGCGCTTTTATTTGTGCTTTGATAATGACACTTTTAATCTATCATTAGATGGCGCTCATCATATGTAAACACTTTTCACGAATCATATGTTTTTATTTTTTATTTACATTTTAAATCATAATTAATTTTAAAATTTAAATTTATTATTAATTTAAAAATATTAATATTTCACATGATTAATGTTTAATAATGGCGTTTAATTTTGTAATATTTTATAATTTTTAATAAAAGTGAGCATTTTACATATTTTCATAAAAATAAGAAAATGAATATATTAAAGAATATTGTAAAGAATGTGACCGTTGAACCGATCGCGTTTCTCTTTATCATTGCACTTTTTGCAGAGATTGTGACGGTCAATGATTTATTATTCACTAAAATATGTATGAAAATACTAAACGCGACTGATGCATGTGAATGCGATAAATTAAATAATAATATAACAGAATCACAATTAAAAAGCATCGAAAATATCGTTTCAAATGATTTACTATACTTTAATGGCATAATATATTTCTTTAATACTCTATCATCATGTATATCGGGATCGTTCAGTGATAATAATGGCCGATTGATACCGATGGCAGTGCCTTCGATCATCTCAATAATCGTCGGCATTCTCTATATTATATGCTCATTTTTCAATCATTATGATATGTTTATATTTTTGATTATATGTGCATTATTATCGGGAATATCCGGAGGATCATCGGCAATCATTACGAATGTTTTCGGTCATATTTCTGACATTACCGATGATAATAATCGAACCCAAAGGATAACCATCGTCGAATCGCATATATTTTGCGGCGGTTTTATCGGCTTTTCATTCACAGCATTTTTAATTAAAAACATAAATTATAAATATCGATATATGATCATTTTTAGTATTGTAATGTTTATTCATATTTTAATTTTATTATACATATATTTGAGACTCCGAAAGATGATTCAAACGCCGCATAATAATTATATTGATTTAATACGGAAAATTTCGCCCAAAGAATGTTTGATGCTGTTTATTGATGTTTTGAAAACGGTGTTTAGAAAAAGACATTCGAATATACACGTTTACATTTGGTTGGTACTAATTGCGAGTGTATTAACATTTTATGGTATGGTCGTTAATGTGACCATATTTTACGTTTATGTTCGAAATAAACCATTAAAATGGGACACGTCTCTTTATGGTTATTATAATGCTATGAATTTCGCCATAAGCGGTATTGCACTATGCTCTTTGCCTTTTATAATGAAATATTTTAGCATTAAATTAAAAGATACGTCAATAGCCATATTCGGACTTTTATCACGATGTTCGGGTTTAATAATGATGGGAATGGCCACGAACACATTGCAAATGTTTATTTGTCCTTTGGTAATGGTATTCTCAGAATATCCCATACCATCGATACGATCACTTTTATCTAAATTTGTGTCTGACAATGAAAAGGGCAAAATCTTTGCATTTCTAACGTCACTTCAAAATGTGTGTTTCTTTAGCGGCGGAATCTTTTTTATGAAATTATATAAAAACGCATTAAATAATGATACTTTTATAGGATTACCCTTTGAGATTACAGCATTTTTTCAATTTATCGCATTAATTATTTTTATGTATGTATTTATTTTTTATTATAAATATTTATTTATTTATAATTTATATTTTTAAATTTACAGATTTTTACATTTTTATATTCATTCATTGACCACATATAATACCATATCAAATGTTCAAACTGAAGAACAAAATGACATCGGAGAGGATATTAATTAAGTTTTATAAAATCATTAAATAAAATATTTATACATATTTTAAGATATAAATGAATCTCACACCTCTTAAATTATAAAACGAATAAAAAATTAATGTTATGCTTTAACAGCATTTGTTATATAATATGAAACAATTGAATAAACATATTCCATAATAAATTGCATTTAAATTGAGGTTTTGAATATTGACTTTAATTTTAAAATAAAAAATTTCATAATTATGCGTTTGAATCGTTTGTATCATCGTATCGTTTTCTTTTTTTCGATGATGATTCTTCATTATCATTTTCTCGTTTTTTATTTTTTTTATCCCATTGTTTGTGCAGATACCGCAATAATATGTTCGTTTTTTCCGTCGTAATTACTTTAAAATTAAAATTCAAAATTAACATAATTAATTTAAAACATTAAATTACTCTGTTCATTATGAGAATGGTCTTTCGTCGGTAAATATACCGATGGTTTTTTTGAATTAATACGACATGAGCCGTCCGATTGGAAACGCGTGAAATTATTCTCATCATATGATGGAAGTCCTCTCAAATACTCAGGTGATGACTAAAATATTTATAAATATATTAAAAATGTATAAATATACTATAAAATACTATAAATGAGAAATATATTCATATTTATATTAAGTGCATAATTGCGTGTGTCACGACAGAAAACGCATATACAATTTTACATTAAAATTAAATATTTATATAAATGTTTCACTTTTTATTTGGATTCACTTAACATAAGAAGCAAATGCATGCATTTTATTAAATATTTTTTATATAAATATTATCTCTTTTTATATTCATAGCATCACATGCTATGGTATCATTTTTTATATGATTATGAAAAAATGATTTTTTTTAAATATAATTATTCACAATTAAAAATTACAAAATACATTTTAATAAATTATTTATATAATATTAACTCTAAAAAATAGGGATATCCTATTATAGTATGAATTAAAATGATATTATAAAATAAAAGTATAATTTAAAACAAACATTATGAGACGATTTTTAATCATGCGTTTTCTTAAAAATATCAATAATTTAATTACCATTTTTTGGAGCATATTTTCAGGTATTTTATTTCATAAAAAATATTTAAAATTTAAATTTTTAAAATTTTAAAATGAAATTTTAAAATACATATTAAACTCTAAATATATATTTAGATGTTAATCTGTATATATATTAAAAACATTTATTTTAAGATCATTTATGACATAAAAATCACGTCATAAAATAGGGATGATATAATTTAATATGTATAATGTTTAATAAAAAAATATGTATTAATGAATGAAATTTTTAAAAAATAATTTATAATCATTAATAAAAAATATTCATTCAAAAAAAGAATATATTAATTAAATTTAAAGAAAATATTT
>JAQIXB010000087.1:0-29188 GCA_034697405.1 Mesoplophora pulchra | reverse complement strand
GTCATGGCGCTAGTCATTGTTAACACGTGTCTTTATGTTAGTAGTTCGTTGCGAACGTGGCGCCATCGCGCGTCACAAATTCTTATAAAATGTATTTAATTAATATGCATAAATTTAATTACAATTTGTCCTTTCGGTTCTTTCCTTTGCTGTAATAAATTTTATATTTTATTTAATGAAATATAAAAGGCAAATGTGAACTATGATATCATAATTAACAATAATAACAGTAATATATAAATAAAATATAAAAAATAAAGTTTTATAATAAAATTCATTTAATGGGAATTTTATTTATTTATTAAAATAAAATTATATTAATTTATATATAAAATATTTTTATTTATCAGATAATAACAATTATGACATAAACTAAGTAATAATAATATAAACTTTGTCATTTTTTACATGTATAAAATTTCAACATAATTTTTTTAAAGATCTAAACAAAAATTAAATTATTTTAATAATAAAATATAAGAAACATTTATTTGACTATGCTTTTTGATGCATCATAAATTTTAAATTATAAAATTAATAACATTTAAAAATATTAAAGTATGACTGAAAATATAAAAATGTATGTATTTTTATAATAAAATTAATAAATTTATTTTAAAAAATTATTTTTTTCATTATATATGTAACTGACAGTATATTAATTAAAATGTAAAAAACTATCATATTACACTTTTTGTTATATTTTTTATAATATGTATGGTGTATATGCATATATTTATTAATTAATATAAAGTAATATTTAATGTGAATTCATTGTACATTTTGATAATTTTTAATTAACTTTTACTCCGCTTTTTAGACATAGTCTTATAGGGGGAGTGATGATGGGCGATCTTATATACCGGGATATAAGACCCGGTCTTATATCGCGGGGTAAAAATTGCATTTTTAGCAAAGAATATGCTCACCCCGCGCAATAAGACCCTACTTAAAAGTTACTTTTATAAATTGGGTGCATAATTTCATAAATATCATTTTCAATTTAATTTCAAAACAAAAATTAAATTTACATTTTTTATATTAATAAATTAAAAATTTATTTATATTTTGATTAAAATTAAGTTAAATTAATAATAATTAAATTAATTTACAATTATTAAATTGAATATTTAATTTAATAAATTACACGTATTATATAAATGTAGGGGTTCTTATAAGGGGTATTGGAAAATAAGCCATATCGTTGGGTGTTAAGCTAGTATTAATAAAAAAAGTATACTTAGAACTTAGGTATATAAGAACCCTTCTTCAACATGCAGAAATTTGTGCTCATCCCGCGCTATAAGACCGTGTCTAAAGAGTGAGGAAAAGAATAATATACGATGAGTGACAAATATAACATAAAAAAGTTTAATAATTATTTTAGGAATAAATCGATCGAAGATGTGTTCTTTGAAATGTTTAAAGATAATGATAATAAAGTGAATGTCGGAAAATGTCTTTCATCATTGGAAGAAACGGGAATAAAAAGAACAGATCCGCGATTAAAAGAAATGATGAAAAAATTAAAGGAAATTTCTGATGAAATAAGGAATTTCGGGGGTCCCGAAACACTGCTTTTAGATAAAATGACGTTTTTTGATATAATCAGTCATAACATAGTGTTAATTACCAAAGCGCTGAGAAACGATTTCGTTATCGACGATTTCAATGATTTCAGATGTCATATTAAAGATATTTATTGGAAATGTCAAACATATAGAGACGGATCAATAATTAGCGATTCTTCTCATTTATCAAAGAATTTCATGGATAATGGTAATTAAATGGTAATTTAATATAAATACAAATTATTGTTTGATATTTGAAGATTATTGGGGTGTCAGTGTTTGTACCGTCGATGGTCAACGATTTTCAATCGGCGATACTGAAATACCGTTTATACTTTCATCGGCATTTAAACCAATAAATTATGCGATTGCTTTAAGTGAATTGGGAACAAACACAGTGCATAAATATGTAGGACTAGAGCCTAGTGGAAGGATGTTCAATGAACTAGTCCTCGACCATAATAATCAACCACACAACCCTATGGTAAATGCGGGCGCTTTAACCATCTGCTCACTCATCCTAAAACTAATTCAGGTATTTTTTAATCATAAAATTCACAAAATTAAAATCCAATATTAATAAATGGCATTTATATTAATATTTAGCCCGATATGAAAGTGTCTGAAAAGTTTGATTGGATTAGTGACTATTATAAGAAAATGTCAGGCGGAGAATATTTAGGATTTAATAATTCGGCATTTCTTTCTCAGCGGGAATCTTCTGATAGAAACTATGCCATTGGCTATTACTTAAAAGAAAACAAATGTTATCCTAAAGATACATCATTGGATGAAGTGATGGACTTTTATTTTCAGGTTTAATATAATAAACTTTCTGATCATTTAAAAGTCATACTCATGCATTCCGCGAATATATGATTATAATGATTTTTACATGATTTGAAAAACAACTTTTTCAAATGTGCGACCTTTTGGCATATCCGATAATGTCTAAGATTATGTAATTCTACCATTAAATGATAAATCTACAATTTTATCATATTACATAAGTATAGGTTAATATCATATGATTATGAGTTACATTATGATTATAAAAAATTACTCTCTGATATCTTTAACTATATTTAAAGGCATATTTTTCAAATATAATTTATTATAATTTATTAATAAATTAAACTTACATAGGTATACGCATGTGAACAATGCATGAATATTACTTCACACACAATCATAATGTATTTCATAATTAAATAGCATTATTTTAGATGATGTCACTCGAATCGAATTGTAATTCCGTTTCGGTTATGGCCTCGACAATGGCCAACGGTGGTATATGTCCGATCACGGGTGCAGAGGTCATAAAGTGCAATGCCGTCCGCGATGTTCTCTCATTAATGAATTCGTGCGGAATGTATGATTATTCAGGAAAATACGCGTTTAGTATTGGTCTGCCCGCAAAATCAGGTCAGTAAATGTACTACACATAGTTAATACATACAGTGTATTATTAAAATTATATCGTTAACTATAAAAGGTAAATCGGGCTGTTTAATGATTGTTATCCCGAATGTAATGGGCATCTGTTGCTGGTCACAGGCGTTAGATAATTATGGAAACTCTATTCGTGGTGTTGAGTTTTGCAAAAGACTGGTGTCAGTGTTTAATTTTCATAATTATGATAATCGTCACCGTAATACTCAAAAGAAAGATCCGCGACAAATTAAAGTCGAAACGAAAGGCTTTAAAATCGTGCATTTATTATTTTCAGCCGCAAATGGCGATATCGAAGAATTAAGAAAGTATTTAACTCATTTTATGATATACTCACATAGTGTTTGCCATAAGTGTATTTAACAATTTAAATGCACTTTCCTTTTATAGCAATATATAGCAATAAAATATATTTTTTACATGTTTAAAAGATGCAAAATGAAAGTGTACACTTTTAAACTTTTATTATATTATAATATTGAATTGAAAATTATTTAACAGACACTATTTCTCGGGAATTGACATGAATTCGGGAGATTACGATTCACGTACGGCATTACATGTTTCAGGTAATAAAAGTTAAAAATAACATTTACCGTTTTCTCTCACTTTTTAGACACGGTCTTATATCGCAGGGTGAGCATGATTTAAGATTTGAGGGATATTATACCCCGAGTAATAAGACCTCCATCTTCACCCTGCGGTCTAAGACTGGGTCTAAAAAGTGTGGTAAAACGATTTAAATATGTACCGAATACATATTAATGGCAATTTTGTAGCATATACAAAAAGTTTTATACTAAAGATGGCATTTAATATAATTCATAATAATTTTAATTCAATCAAACTATTTATTTGGAATAAAATTTCTATAAATAAATATTTCATTATATTTAATTTATTTTTGATTTAATAATAATAATTAACAATTTTTAACAATAATTTAATGCAAATTCTAAAGCGAGTTACGGACATTTTGAATCTGTAAAATTTCTTTTGGAAATATGCAAAGTCAATCCAAATGCAAATGACAGGTAAAATATTATTTAATATATATTTTTATACATTATCATAGAACAATTGTGTTAATATAAGTTTTATATTTGATTTAACTATAGATGGGGAAATACACCTTTAGATTGTGCTTTAAAATTTAAACACAATAAAATTGTAAATTATTTGAAAAATCAAAAAATTGAAAATAAAGAAAACATTAATGGGATTAAAAATAAAGAGAATTCAGAAGTGTCACACATCGATATGAAAAATGAAAAAAATGCATTAAAAGTCACAGAATCAAATAAAAGTCTTTCAAAAAATAAAGAGGTAATATTATCGATTATTTTCATTTTATTAATAATGTGTTTTTTTAGGGGAAATGCTGTATCATTTCGTAATTTTGACGAAAATTATAGAATTTAATCATTTTTTCGTTTTAATTTTTTACTTTAATTTAAATTAAATGAAATATTTAGTTTATTTATAAGTAATTTTTTCTTTAAAATTAATATATTTATAATAAAACTAATTTTAGAAAACATGTAATAAAATTAATAAAATTAAAATTACATTGACACACGTACTATGTATTACACGTCAACTATGGTGTACTTTTAGTTTTAGTCTTTAGTTAAACTCTTATAAAATGTACTTTTTGTATTTGTAACGTAATGATACAATAGTTAGGATCATAGAATAGTATTAAAAGCAATATTTAAATAAAAATTTAAGGTTTTAACATCTTAATTTATGTCTTAATATATTTTATAGAATTTTCTATTATATGTTTATAGGTCTACATATGTATATAGACAAAATACCTACAAAATTTAATTAAACACACTTACAACTTGTTAGAATAACTTTAATAAAAATTTATTATTTTAAAATATTATTTTTTTTAAATAAATAATTAAAAATCTAATATTTTAATGCATATTAATATTTAAATTTAAATTAAATTTATTTTTTTGCGCATTTTCGATTTTTTTTATAAAATTTTAAAATATCTTTTATTATATTCAAATACATAAGAATGTTATTTTATTTTTAACTAATATTTATTAGAAAATAAAATAATATTTAAAAATAATAAATTTTTATTAAAGTTATTCTAAATGTGTTTAACTAAATTTTGTGGGTATTTTGGGTATGGGCATTTTGTCAGTGAACGTATGTTTATACACCATGTATATATTCCATGGTCAGAAACATTATCGTATTATGGATTATTTTATGGGAAAATATTTTTTTATTATTTTAATTGTAAATAATGCCGTTTCTGTTAATGGTTTTGTAAATGTGTTTACCATTTTAATGAATAAAAGTTCATGACACAATAGTTTTAATAACAATTTATTATACAAAAATTGGAATGCTTTAAAAGTGCATATAACAATTAGTATTTTTGTTGACCCTTTTATTGTGATTCTATTTAATTGAATTGTTATTTGAGCTGAAATAAGACATTTTCGTAATTCTAAAATTACATCACAAAACAGATATATAATAATTATGAGCGTTAACTTTGGTTTAAATGACAATTAAAAGTGTATTAAAATAATCACTAAAAATTTAGGCACAATTCATGGACGGATGTGTCTTTTCCTCAGTTTCACATAATTATTTTGTTTGTAAATGATGTCAAAAAATAATGTTACATAATACTGTATATGTATCAACAAATATAAGATAAATATAAAATATTTGATTCTAAATTATTAATCTCATATTATATTATATATTAATGTGTAAATATGTATATATATTTAAATTCCTTTAATAGTATATTACATGGCAGTTTCAAGCGGCGGTTTACTTTTGTTTGTGGCACCACTTTCCACTGTAGTAATGGACGATGTCGGAGAGAACCGATTCAATTGATAATCATCATATATATTTTCAATATATGAATCCCCATCGAGTGATGTCTCTAAATATTTTGGTTGTAATGGTTCATGGTCATGTCCATTACTATATGAACTAACACCAGTTACACCTGAAGATGATGGTGAATAATGCGAAAATGTTATAATGTTTGGTTTTTGTGGAATTTGGGGAATCGCCTGTTCATAGTATTGGGCTCTATGCTTTTCAGGTAATGGTGATGGGGGTGGTGATGGTGAAGGAATGTGTGATGATGGTGGTGTCTGTTCTTTATATTCGTCTATAGGTGTTTCATATTTCCTAAATTGTGAGGGTGTTACAGAATCAGCATCTCTTTTCATGTCCAAAGTGGATGTGGTCACGGGACTCCATTCACGATTATCTGAGGCACGCGATAATGATGGCGTTTCTCTAAATCCTCTATTATCAAATGTGAGATCATATGATGCATGTACCATTATGTTATTTTTTTGCGGAACAAAACGTGTATCTGTATAATCAGAATAATCATCAGCTCTTTGTGAGGTGTGGTAACTTTGAGTATCGCCATCAAATGAAGAATCAGCACTAAACTGAGATGATCTTTTTTCCATTGAATCGATACTTCCATTTAATCCTTTACTATACGTGGAACTGGCGGCGGATGGATGTAAACTGACTCTTTGTGATTGAATGGCTTTTTCGATCTGTCGTCGATATCCCATGTCACTCAATGTATTCAGAGATGAAGAATATGATCGATTCGATCGTATTGATGCACGTATTGAATTTCGACGTTCCAATTTTTCCTTATGCCTGTGGCGTGATTTGCAGAGCCAACATGTAATGCAAATTAATGTAAATAAAGCCGTAATGCTCGATATTGCTAATGCCGCAATGCCCAAAGGCTCACGATACCATTCAGCAATAGATACACGAATATCGGGATCCTTTTCACAAAGAAATGGTAATCGATCATCACATCGATGTAAACGTATTTCGCCATTTACTAATACTGCACAATCATCGACATCGATTTCAAATGACTGTACCCATACGCGGTGATAACGTCGTTCGAACACGTCCTGTTGGGTATAGATATACCGCGACACTTCCACGTGATTGATTCTAATGAAAGGCATCGATGAATTTTCCGTTTCACAAAATCTTTGTGCGTCATTATAATTCATTCGCGCGCCGATATATACAAAGCATGTTTCTCCGATCTTTTCCCATCCTCCGGAGCACTTTCCACTTAATACAGAGCTATTACTCGTGTAGAAAGGCTTATAATTAACTGGTATCAGATAATCATAGTCTTTATAATCGCGTATTCGTGCCTCAATGGCGCTGCTTTCGTTAAATCCCCACCAATTATATTCGGCTTTAATATAGGGACGTCTAAGGTCATAAATGTTTGTACGATTTAAAGTCAATAATTCAAAATCATTATCAGGGTTAACTAAATAATTGTCAATAAATGCTTGTCCTGCATTACTAGCAACAATAGTACTTTTTTCTTGAAATTTCGTTGCATTATTATTATAAAACCAATTGCGTTTACACGTTTGATATGCTAATGGAACCTGTTCAAAGCCCGTCACATTCAGCTGAGACTGACCAATATTACTGACAACAATATTCTGACTAAAATTAGCTATTACCTGTGCTAACAAAATATTACTTTTATATTGAGATCGATTACGTGTAAAATAATTGCGCATAATGTCAACGGTCTGATATGATTGACCGGACTTTGCACCCTGAAAATACAGCACTTCATTATTGGTATTCGATTCAAATAAATTATTGTGAATGACCCCAGTCAATGATGAAACACTCGAATGGGAATTCGCATGAACATGAATTCCTCCATAATTGCCTTTAACTAAATTATTTTGAAAAAATAAATACTGCGAATTTTGCAATTCCATGTATATTGACCCATTGCATGTCGTAAAATTACCATAAAGTTCCATACAATTATTTTCAATTACATTATCATGCATCGATACTGTAGGATTACTTTCACCGGCACTACGATATTGTATGGCTCCTAAAGTATTGCTTCGTATATCTGAATATGTAACGTTATGAAAAAGACCGCGACCGATATAATATGACACGGGTAAAGCTGCGATTTCTGCGATAAAACCATAGCTGCCGCTGGCCCCTGTCGCGTGGAGCTGCACACTCAAAGAATCTTCAGATGAATAATAAAATTTCATCTCAGGAAGAATCGGATGTTCCACGTATACAGATGACGATAGAAATTGTTTCATATTAAGTTCTGCAATCATTTGTGTCGTCTGATTAAATATATCACCATCAAATATCTTAAGAGAATCAGGTTGAGCTGAATAATCCGTCGAATTAAATAGGTTAAACTGTAAAAAACGAAATCCTATTCTTTTTATAGGATGATCACTGATAAATATTTTGACACAATCAATAGGTCTATTATCGTATTTGTAATAAAGTAATACTCTTTCGGTTACAATTAACTGTTTATTTGCATCACAAATATCCACCATACCAAACACATGATACGGTAATCCTGAAATTGCTAACGGTTTATACGGTATTACTGTTGATTCAGAGGATGATCCGCTCAATAAAACATAGTTAATTCCGGCGCCTAAATTATCGTGCAGATTCAGGCGATGGAATGTCAATTGTCCCGGAGGCGCAATTACTTCAATGGCATGATATACGCAATTCTCAACTGTCACATAATCTAAATTCACTTCTCTCTGAATCATTTGTATGGCGGCATTTTTCTCACCGTGTAATATACCGGCATTACGTATATGCACGAATTGCAATTGAGACGATGGTGTGTATGTAGTATAGGACCGTGTCGGCAGTTGAAATGACCCCTCTTTATTTAAACGCTCAAAAGAAGAAAGTGCAAAACGAATTCCTCCCCAATGTTCTTCGTCATATGGTTTATTATCATTACCGCAATGGACATAAACAAACTCTTCACTATCATATGTACACGCATATGAATGATTTCCATATCCGTTGAGTCGAATATCACATTCAGATAATGACATCTCTTTACCAATGCATTCTAATGGTTCAGGCCAATAGCGAATTCGTGAAATAAGTGTTTGGCCCATGTCCAGTCTGCGTCCACGCTTTAAATGAACATTTAATGTCGAAAATCTGAGCTGACGACAGATCACTTCAGCATTGCGTTCAGTGAATCTCGGGTCACATACCGGAGACCATTGTAATGTCGTTAAATTGAACACTTCGACAAAACCATCACGACGTTTGATTTTAGAAAATTCGTCACAACCTTCAGTAATACATAATCTAACATCGCCGATACTAGCAGCGTATGGTGATTTTTGTAGAATATCCTTAGTACTTCTGTGATGTCTTTTAAATCTCATTGAATTATCAAATTTTATAGGTCGCATGACAATAGGCTGATCCTCTAAACCTCCGGCCACTAATTCCCCCAAAACTAATATTCCAACACTCGGGAAAAACTCTATTTCAACGCCCGCGTTTATAGTTAAAGTCGCCTCAGGCATCACTGTTAAATCAGAATTAATAACATACGGTTCATTTCTCATATTCAATATCAAAGACTTATAAAGACGTCCTCCGAATGGTTTATCGATGTTAATATCATTGTCACTAAAATCAGATGCAAAAGTTCCCGCGTATACAAAGGGCTCACTAAGAAATGGGCTAAAAATTGCAGCCCCAAAACTATTCCAATCATCGAAATCGAAGATTCTTCGGCGTATTTCTGAGGCATTGATAGTGCCCCACCAATTTTCCGCGACATTTATTTCCCGATCCAAAGATCCGGCGAAAATTCCCGCTAAAAATTCAAACTGAAGATTTCTATTATCAAATATATTGTTTGTGATGTTTATTTCCTGCACACCGCGTATTGCTAAAGCATATGTGTCGGGATGGTATTTATCCACAGTGCGTCTTTGACTATATTCTCTGTTATTTTGAATGATATTCCTGTGAAAGTTGGCATCAACTATGCCGAATTTATCCGCATGACTTTGCAAGTTAAACTCAACTACATATTGAACAAAATTTTCAATCATTGAATTATCATTAATTTTCATTTCCTTTTCCATTCCTGATATAGTTATGAGTCCATATTTACAATAATTATTTTGGAAAATATTTCCCGACATATTAAAACGCACGAAATGCCCATCGATGGTGAATCTGAAATTCTGATTTCTCAAAAATGTGTTATTATGTATTTCCAATGAATGTGTGTAATTCTCATTATAGTTCCACACATATGGCAATTTTATTAATAAACCATCGTCAGTATTTTCTTCAATATATGTATGATTAATGGTCCAATGAAATAAGTTATTTGAGCTGCGAATATCACGACTGTACTGGAATATTCCACCATTGTTTTTCATAATTCGATTGCCAATCATAGTATAGTTAATCTCTGCTAAAGTAAAGTTCAAAGGATCGTAAAATGGTGTATTAACAAAAACTGCAGCATATTGACTAAAGGCAATTTTAGTGTCTTTAATTATTATTGTTTCATTAGAGTAACGATGATAGTAATCTCTTCGATAACTGACATCACGATTATAGTGATTACTCGAAACTCCGTACATATTTTCGTTAATATTATTTGACTCTAATTTAATCGTTGTGATTTGTTTCTGTTCAAATAATTGCACCTCTTCAGGCCTCATGTTTGGGTATCGTGTTAATGGATTTGATGTTAAATAAAGAATGATATCACCTTTAGGATTATCTCCCGTATTATATTCAATTATTACTTTATATCCGGGATATAACAAAGGGAATGATGTCAGATTTAATCGCAAATCCCATTTCGGTAATGTGGGACTTGGACCTGTTATTATCAATGATTCACTCGAATCTTCAAACACAGGATTTAATACCATTATACCGATAGAATATCCGGCATGAGTTTGCAATGTTAATCGATGTGTTAAAATACTCGATGATGGTTTCCTTTTGATCTTTACATACCATGATTTTGATTTTTCAGGATACATTGTGAAGGACTGTTCTGTTGATTCTCCGGGAATTTCAAATACACTTTCAGATTTCGGAGTAATCCATGATATTAGATCTTTTTGCTCATAATTTGAAAACATTGGCTCATAATGGAATCCGCCGCCTCTATTATTAGTCATGATACTTTTCGTGACCCGAATTCCCTGTGATCGCGAAATAATTCCATGATATAAATTTCCTGTTATTTCAGATTCCATTATGTTCAAATTTTCGCGGTTAAAAAACACATCATTCCACATTATTCCAATTCCGGCATCACTATTATCACGTATCAATATATTTTTTATAAAAAATCGATTAAAGTCAATTTGAAGTGCCGGTTTAAAGGCATATGTTGAATAATCCAAAAGACCCGCACGTTCAATAATAGCGTTTTCGAGAGTTGTTTCTTCTGAGAGCATTCCGATCCTTATTCCAGTCCATGATGAGGGATAGCATTTTATTCCGACCTCTGAAGGACATGAATTTTCAAAATCACCATCAATAAATCGTTGTGCTTTACACTTTGTAATATCAGTATCCAAATGATTGCATTGCAAATTACTAAGAAATACATTCTTCAAATTCCCTGAACTTTGAAATTGGGATTTTTCCAAAATCCAATCGCGTGAATTTATTATGAATCCCATCTGCTGACATGCAACAGCAGCATCAGTAATATCAAATCCATAACTACAGACAGTTCCCCATTTTCCATTCATATTAACCTCCAATCGACCATTAGTACTATTGCTAAGTCTTACATTAGCATTTGATGGTAATTGACTTTTAATATCATTATCGATAGTTAATGACGAAGAATTTAATTGCTCTTTAGGAGAACTTTGAAGTAAACGCGGATTTCGCGGTTTATTAATATCAGAAACTGCTGTGAATTTTATCTTTTGATAATCGCCTTTTACTTTTAGTTTTCCCTGAATCATCATTCCTATCGATTGATCGAATTGCAATTCAGTTCCATCGGGTATTATGAGTTCACCCTCAGGAAGTACATAGATATCTCTTCGTACGATGTATACTCTCGGATTTAATATAATCTGACCTCTGACTTCGCCACCAATTTCTGTGACATTCGTTAAAAAATGCATTAATTTATCCCGATCATGATCAAATGACACAGCCTCATATGAATCAAGAGCTTCAGAAATGGTTAAATACTGAAGAAACTCAATTTGTGCCAAATTATAACGGTTTTTACGATCAAAAATCCTCTCATAAATATCTAAAGCTACAGTCGAACCCCAATAATTGTATGATGCATTAATTACTTTCGAATGTACTTCTAAATGTGATCCCAATTCAAAACGTGATCCTTTATTATCGAACTGATTTCTGATGACTTTAGTGTTACTAGAAGATACTACCACAACAGCTGCAACACGTGATCGTGGATTTAATGTTGGAAAAGGCTCAAAAATTTCATTATCCTTTAGAATGTTTTTAGAAAACAGTAATTTTTGCACAGTGCTTTCATCATGTAGCCCTATATTGACGACATAAACACCGCGATTCATAATAAATTTATTATTAATGATTTGTATATCCGCAGGTATATTTTCATAAAGAAAATCGTCATAAATAAAATCGCGACTGTTAATGTAAATTACAGCCCTTTGATGCAATTCAAATATATTGTGCTCAATTAATGAATTTACATAAAACACCGGAGCTATAGTAATGGCACGTTTAGAATTAGCTTTAAATTTATTGTGCGTAATTAAGAGTTGAGTCATGCGGACATCGTGAGTGTCTGTGTTCCAACACGAGAGCAGTTCAATGGCATCACCATTATTCGCTTCGAACGTGTTCATTGATATATTCCAAAATGAATCCGAACGACAAACGTTTGATATTAAAAGTCCGATATCACCATTCATGCCAATCAATGAATATGTTACTGATGATGTAAAATTAAAGGAAATATAAGTATTCGATTCATTGAGCCAATTTGCGATGCCTCTCAATGTATTATTCAATACTTTTGTTCGATCGATATGTTTATATCCACCGGATAATGTCATGTTAATTCCGTCACCGATATTATGCATGATTTCACTGTTATTAACAATGATGTCACCGGTCCCTTCAATCATATGTGCGCCCGCGACATATGTGTTTTGCAATATTTTGGTCCGATTGAGAACGGAGCCACTCCTTTGGTTCTGAATCCATATTCCGCGTCCATTATTATTTTGAATTCGTGAATCTGTTATATTCAAATCATACGCTCGGCCGTAATCTATTACCACATCGATAGTGAATAATACTGTACGATAAACTGCGGGACGGTAACAAATTTTCATGGGACCGATTCCAATAGGGGTTGAAATACTTTGGGGGCGTGTATTATTATAGATTATAAAATCGGCAATTTTTTTATTGGAATATCCATCGATTACGTAAATAGATCCGTTACGACTCTTAAGACGATCTCTGTCATCACCATCACCACTCATTAATACAGGGAAATGAGCAGTTAATCGGTGACCCTCCCAATGATTAGCGTAAAACTCTTGACAGCACTCCTTTGTCGATGTCTGCTCTTTCGTTTGCTGATGTGTTAAGCGTATGGGAAACACCTGACGTTTACCGATATTTGAGGCGTGACAAAAACTTTCTTTACTAAAAACAGGATAATCGTGAAACACGTATCTAATGCCATCAGCACCATTACTTTCCACATTAACGCCTGAAAGTGTGACACGACCCCATGTTGTATTTACATAAATGCCATATCCACGGTTTTGCACGAAATAACTATTACTTATATCAATTGCATCCTTTCCATTAGTAATGTTAATACCATTAAACGCACTCCATTTTACTTGAATTTTATTGATCACCGGAGAAATGCCTCTCACATATATTGCGGACGTCCCATTCCCATCATAGTCTTCTCCCGCATATGTAATAATAACATTCTCGAGAATGGAATTTGAAACACGACGTTCCCATTTATTTGACAATGAATGTATTGTTACGCTTTCAGCGTCAATGAATTCCAAACCCCTCCAATAATGTGGGTCTGGGGTTAGGGTTCGACCGCATCTTATGCCAATGTCAGTGTGATAATCACATATGCCACTTCCAATCATACGCGAATTCCATGACGGACATTTGGCTATGGAATCCTCAATTCCCGTACAATTGGGATGTTCATATAAAAATTGTCGTGAATCATTATACTTTTGATACCATTGGTACCATATGCCATCACTAAATCCTAACTGACGACATACCACACCGATATCATTCACTGTCCAATTTTTAGAATTTGTGCATACGGAATGCCATTGACCGTTGTAATTAATCTGAAGACGTCCTTCAGATGGACTATCGCCATCGACGAGTCTTACATCGGGCCATTGAACTGTTGAAATCTCAGGCCCTTTAGAGGATGATCCCAATTCTGTGGGTGGCGATGAATCGCGCGTTAAAATGATTTTTTCATCGTCTGTACCCTTTTATTATATAAATAAAAATGGGGTTAACTTTTAATTTATAGCATTATCCGCTTTTATTTCTGTATAATTTATTATATTTTTTTAATTAAATAAAGCATAATGTTAGCAAAAGTCAAAATAAAATAATTTATTATAATTCTATATTAAAGTTTTAATTAATATTATAATTATATTCGGAACATATTTTTATTATAAAAGTTTTAGTTTAAGTACATTGTCGCGTCTATTTATTTTATATCACATATTGTAATATACAGGGTGAGCCGTTAAAAAGATGCCCGAATTCTTTTATTATCATTATTTTTAAACATATTTATTTGTTAATCTCTTAATATCTGGAGTAATATATGAAGGTTCAGTCAATTTAATACGCTTAAACCTCTACAAAACGGAAACCTTTTTAAGGAAAAATTTCCTGTTTTCGATTTTCTTCTATTAACTTAACATTAGGTATTATAACTATAAAACGGGAAAAGAAACTTTTTCTCTGTTATAAGGTCGGTTCTAAAAAGTGAGGTATGATTACTCTTTTTTACCATTTTATAATGAATAATAATAATTGAATATTAAGAAAAAAGCATTATACGAACATATTTTAGATATTTCTTTCATAACGCTTAAAATATAAGCATTTTACAAAAAGTTTGTTTTTAATAATAATGTCAATGCAAAAATGAGTCTTTACATGGATCACCCAATAGATTCTGTATATTAATATTTGATATTAAAAACAAATATTTAAACGAAATTTTATATTACGTTCGAATGATATTAAAATATTAATGATAAAAATAAATAAAATGATAATTGAAAATCCACGGAAACATTAAAAACATAATGACTCAATATATGACTCTATATATATGTAATATATACATATACACCCATGATTCATTTATGAAATAATTATAAATAATTTTATCATAATTTTAAAAATGTTTAAAATATGCGTTTAAAAATTTATATTTAATATTAAATATAAAACCATCATTTTTATAAAATATTCAAAATTTAATATGAATAATGATCGCAAAAAACTAACATATGTATGATTTTAATATAAAGATATATTTTGTACGATTACATATACACATTTACCTCACATTTTAGAACATATTTAATAAAAATAGTACAGTTGAACCTCCATAAGGCGGAATTAATTAGTAACAGGGAACTTAATCCGGATATTTCCGTCTTAAAAAGGCCCCCATGGTTTTTCATTAATTTTTATAATAATTTAACGCTAAATTAAGCTAATATAGTATTGGCTCATAAATTGTATCATTTAACATTTTATTAATTATTAATGCGTTTTTTAATTAAAAATATTTTTTTTCTAAAATTTTATTTTTTTGCAGACTGTAATATGAGCATAAAATTTAGTGCATTATTAAAAAATTTATATCCAAAAATTAAATTTAAATTAATAATGCACTAAATTTTAAATAAATAAAAATTAAATGATTAAAATTTATATAAAAACGTATCATAAAAACTTATTTTTGGGGTAAAATTTAAAAAATGTCCGTTCGAAAGTTCTATTCATACGAACGGCTTTTGATAAGTGTCTGTTTCCGTTTTAAAGATGTTTCCGATTTATAGAGGTCTGACTGTATATGGTTTATGTACTTTGGGGCAATATACACTTTAAGACAATTGTTTTTTCGCTGTGCTTTTTTGTCATTAGAAATTCAAAATATTAAATTTCTCATATCATATGTATCATATCAATGTATTCATTAATAACAATAAAACAGCATAAATGACATTTATTACCCGTTTTATTCCCGGACTTAACACGAAAGCATTCGATAAATGCTTTTGTTTTTTTTATGAATTTTCTGACATTAAAACTTTCATTTTAAATTTTTATTTAAAATAATTTCTTATATTAAATGCAATAATATATTTGACTGTTAATGTCTATTAATGTTTAGTAATTAGTAAATGTACTAACCTTTGCTATTAATATTCCTTTAATCACAATTCCCGTACGTGCGGCGAAACGTAATTCGACACCCGATTCGATCTGTAATTTCGAACCTCTGTCTACGAATATATCACGCGTGATCGTATATGGACTCTGACTCTGTGTTAATATTCTGTGGTCATAGACATTACCGCCCGTGAATCGAACGTCCGAATTCTGTGCTGAAACAGTATGTGATGATGATGATGATAATGACAGTTTAAGGCACAAAAAGAGTAATAAAAAATATAAAAATTGTGACGCGAATGATATAAAACATGTAAAAAATGACAAATAATGTATCGATTGTGACCGTTTTCGTGTCCTTTGATTTTCAAATTTCACTCTCATTTTTTAAATAAATATCACAAATCACATACCATAGCACCACACACACAATAGTAATGTATTTTTACATAATGTCAATATCCTGAGGCCACTTTAAGTGTATGCCCTTCGCTTATGTAATCATTTCCTATGTTACACTGTAACTGAAAAAAACACTGTTCCCACAGTGTATGATCCGAATTTTTTCATTCACAAAATATTGGAAAAAAGAAAAAGAAAAACCGTTTATCTGTTTCTTTGGATTATGCGTTTTACACTTTTAACTTAAAACGCAGTTATGTCATTCTCTTTCAATGAAAGCTCAAATCACATCCATAAATTACATTCACTTAAAATAAAGGGCGTGTGCATTCTCTGAATTTTATATTTACACCGATAATTTAAATTAATGTAAATGTAAATCGAACATAATTTTTCATTTTTATTGAATTTTTAAAAATATTAAATGAAAAATAAATTTTTAAAATTTAATTTTTAAAATAATTTTTTAATTCATTTGAAATTACGAATCATTTATAATCATCGTTATTCATGTGATGTTTGTGCCGCGCCCATTATTTAGATGTAAACAAAAAGAAGATTCAATGATACATTGAACGTCCTTAAATTAAGAGCATAGCATAACACTGTATATAAAATATGAAACTCTCTTAATTCATGGCGAAGACTGTAAACAATCAAAAGGTGGAATTTGGAATTTTCATAAATTATGTACATTTCTATAGTAATGTAATAGTATACTCTTACATTACAGTAATACTCTTAAATCTTTCGTGTTCTATTACATGTCAACAGTTGACCTGTAATAGAACAGTATAAAAAAGTTTTATACATTTGAATTTTTGGTGAAAGAAAAGTCTGTTATTTTGCAATGTACAGTAAAACCTCTTTAAATGAAAATTAATCGGGAGAATGATTTCAGTATGAGTACTGTTTTATTGTATTTTTTACCGTCATTTTAATATTAAACTTTATTATTCAAAATATTATATGATGTAAATGTATTGTAAAAATGTAATATAATAATTTTAATACATTTTAATATAGTCATAGACACATTCTAAATATTTCTTTCGCATTTTAAGATAATAAAAAGCATTTTAAAGCACATTTTGTTTTTAATCATAAATATAAAATTAAAATATTAAACTGTACCCAAAACTGTGTTATAAAACGCTTTAATATATTTAATTATATATACATTCATAATTTTTAAAACTTTCATATACCCTAAAGTCCCATGTATACCCCGCACCCGTGCATAAGCCGCAGAGTTCAAAATATAGTAATTTTATAAACTTTTTTGTATCAATAGATAACCCGCACACTATAGATAACCCGCACCGTCTAATTCTGTTCAAAATCAGCTAAATTTATTAGATAACCCGCGGGGTATCTATGGGACTTTAAGGTAATTTGTTTCTAATAAATCGCAACAATATATTATGAATATGAATGATATATACGGAATTAAGTTTTTTAATAAAAATGATATTCTCGTTAAGTCACCAGATACTAGTATTTTGGACTTTTTCAGTTTTAGTACTTTGATACAAAAATTAGCAAAAACTAAAGCCCCAAAATAGGGTTTCAAATCACATATGATCAGATATTACCACAGATTTGAAATTAAAAGTGTTAAAAGAGTGGCATTTTCCGCTAAAATTAGTTTCACAGAATTATGGAGAACATATTGAAAACACTCTAAAGATTCACAAAAGAAAAATAAGAAAATTATTTAATCACAAAATTGTTGTTTAACAAAATACTCACTCTGTAATTATAATTAACATTATAATATTAGTATTTAATGACAATTTATTGCATATTTTCATAATTTGACTCTTAAATGAGTGATTTTTTATACGATGATACATGATGTATGAGTAAAAATGTAAAGATTTTCTATCATAATGTTTATACATCATTTTATAACATACTTTGAGATATGCTAAAACATATTCAGAGTAAAAATATTCGCGAATTAATTCCCCTGAATTAAGACCGCGTCTACAAAAATCAGGTAAAATGATATATTAATTTAATATGTAAATAATTAAAAATATTTATATAAAAAATGGTTTTATTTACACATTTTAATTAAAAAACGATTAAATAATACATAAAAGAATTAAAAAGGATTAAATCCCAATTTTTTAAAATCCTTTAATATGACGTTAAATCGTACATTAACATAACCGTGTGATTTAACGCGAATGACATCTCTGCCTTCACATTGAGACACGACTTTAGCATCGACGAATTCGGGTCTTCGGCCCGTGAATACACACGTCATTTGCTGCAAAAATGACGATGATTGAGGTACAAAAAGAGCAATTTTACGATTATGAACACCGGCTATTGGTGGAATGTGAACTGAACCATAACCTCTGACCACATCATGGCCAAACATATCGATACCGTAAACACTCACAACCAATTGAGGCCATCCAAAGATATTAGTAGATTTAAATGCAATTTCAATGGGATAATTCCATGCCATTATATGAGGGTTTTCGGCACTCTTTTTTGTGATCTGAGATATTCCTTCGGTAATTCCCGACGCAATGTCCCAATCGGAGCCGTGACTGAAGCAATATTTGCAGTAAACATTATCGATTCCAATAAATTGAGCGCTTTCGATTTGTCCCGTGACATTCACCAAAAATGAGGTTTTCGCATATGATTCGTCCATTAAATGATTATATTTTAATATTTAACTCTTTTTTCTATAATTATATCAATAAAAACATCATTAAAGAGATTTAAAATAAACTTTTAAATCATAATCGAATTAAAAGAAGTTTTTTGTATCATTTTTTCGTTGTCAATAGTGACACATTAAACAACATAAGAGAGTGTATTTCCATCTATAGAATTCAATTGTCGCTGATACTATAGTATTCGGACACATTCAATATTCTTTATAGTCTCTGACACTACGACTCTCGTTATATATAACGTTTCATTTTATAAAAAAAATTATATTACCGTTTTACCCCTTAGATCCGGTCTTATATGACGGGGTAAGTTTTTAGGGTTTGAAAATTGGTCTCATCCCATAATATATAAATTAATAATGAGTTTAATTATAGAATTTGGGCCCAAATAATATATTAATAATATTAATATTAATAATCGATATCATTAAACTATTATTTAATGAATGAATTTATTTAAAATTTTAAAGAATACGAATATACTCATGAAAATAATGTACATTTTTAAGGTTTTAAATAAACATTAATTAAATTGTGATCTTAAAAATAATTTTTAAAATTATTACATTAATAAAAAGGAAAATATACTAAAATATAACATGAGCATTGTTTCATATGATTTTTTCATTTAAAATTTACATGAATAAAATTTTAATGTGCACATATGACAATTAACAGTTAAAATGAAGCATGTGTACTCAGTACACTAAAACTATTAAATCACAGATCAATACCCAAATGTTAAAAAAATTAATTATATAATTATAAAATATAGAAATAGTTATATTAATGAAACTAATAATTTACAAAATAATAAGACTTTAATTGTAACAAAATACAGAACAATATAATAACATATAAAGTATAATGTAACATTTGATCGTTTCTTTCAAATTATTTATAATATAAAATAAATAAAAATTATTTTAATTTAACATTTGACAATAATTGGCATTTTAATCACAAAAAAATAAAGTTCAAAAATGAACTTTATTCAATTATATGTTTAACGTGAGACTTTTGACAATTAACAAAAGAGCATGATTTTGTTTAAATATAATAAATAATATCATTATTTTTGTGTATTTTCATTTAAATTATAATAATTTATATGAGTATTTTAGACTATGATTTTAGATTATTAATGAAATATGATTTTAAATATTTTTGAATCAAAATTTTTGAGATGTGAATTTTGAAAAATAAAATTTCCCATAAATTTAATGCATTTTTATAACACAAAAGCATAGTAATGATATAAGACTCATGTCGGACAAAGAACTTTAAGAATATAATCGGTTAATAGTGTTGGTACTGTGGGACTGTCCTCATTTACCGCGCGCAGAACTGTTAAATTAAAATATTAACATTAAAAGTGAATTAAAAAGTTAATCATATAAAATGTTACGGAATACTCACTTTTAATTAGTATTTGTAATGTTCTAACATTGGGGGGTCCATCGGTGACATTATATGGTATGACTGTGGTTAGATATTTGGGTTCATTTAAGCCTCTGCCGCGTTTCCGTTCGATATGATACTGTCGTCGTTTATTCTGAATGCTCAATAATAATGAAATAAAATTGTTTTTTAATTCTTTTTCATATTCTAACTCATCTCTTAACGCTAATTCTTGGATCAGAGTTTCAGAGTGTTCCTGAATCTCTTTCTCTAATTCCATAAATAATTCATTTAATTGAGCGGTGGAATATGTCTTAAGCTTTTCCCCGTATAATAACGTCGCAATTCCCGTTTTGTTTCTCACATCGGTATTTATCGGTGATTTATCAATGGATATATCAGAGTGTGTATTACTAATAACAGATTCTTCCATAATTTCGTCGATTTCCTCTAAGACCTGTTCAGCTGTGAATAGTGGTTCCTGATGCAGTGATGCTAATATAAGTGAATGGAGATCCAAATCTTTTGCTAATTCTTCTTCGTCTACGGATGGATCAATCAATTCATTTATATTCATTCGCATTAAATCACCATTTATCGGTTCATTTAAATTTAATGCCGGAATTTGCAATTTTCGTGCGTACGTTTTACTCCAATCGATCGGTAAAATATTCCCGAAATTACCCGTTAATGTCCACCACATTCTGAAATTTAATTACAAATTTATTATATTAATATAATATTTATATTATATAAATGTGTATATATAACACATATATACACATTTATATATACATATTTTAAAATTTTAAAAATGCGCATAATTATTATATACATCATTATGGTATCATATTTTAAGCAAATTTTAGGAAAAAACACTTTTGTCAAAAATGTGATTTTTTTCATATTTATTATATTTATAATTTATATGAACACACATTTTATCATTTTTATGATAAAAGCAAAAAAAGTAAAAAAAAAACATTTTTTGACACTCTAATAATAAATAAAATTATACCCTTAAATTTAGTAATGGACTTATATGAAGAGAAATGATATCTTAAAGCGTAAGAATGTGCTAAAAAGTGAGGTCATAGGGTAAAGGGTACGTACGGGCATTGGTTCATGATCTCCTCCTGAGACCGTAACTGTACGGGCGCTAAATTCTCGACATTTTCGTCATAATCATGGAAACATTTCGTTATTTTCTCATCGAACGTATTCACTAAATCCTCCAAAGATCCGCCATAAGTTTCTCCAAAATTATTATCCATTAAATTATTGTCCATCATATGGTTCTTTGACAATGATAATGTCGATGATGAACATGATGTTGATGATGATGAATTATTTGAATGATCATTATCATTGGAATTAGAATTGGAATTTTCCACATCCTCAGAGCATTGGAAATCTCCGAAATCATTAATGTCTTCAGTCTTTGCTAAGGGCACATCGATATTTAACTCTGACATTTGTTTAAATGTAAAATGCGATTAAAATGAATATGATGATGATAAAAATGCGTATTTTTATTGTGATTATTTTATGCGAATGTATGTTAATGTATCACTATTTGATTATGAATCATATACTGATATTGGGGCGGTGATGCATTATAACACAGTTACCATAGAAACACACAGTGACGGAACCAATTTTTATCATTAAATTCTATTGATTTACAATTAAATGACAAATATTTTTATTAAAAAATATTAATTTTAATATTTTATGCATTTTTTGAAAAAACATGTATAATTACATTTAATTTTTATGAAATAAAATTTTAGAGTAAAATAAAGACGCCTCTGATTCTTTCAGAGGATAATCGATCCATGAAATTGCACAGTCCAATGCCATAGATATTAAAGATCATTCAATGATCATGGATATAATACAATTTTCATTTAAAAATATAAAAACGGAAAATGAATAAAAAGGATTTAAATATAAAAACATTGAAATGTTTTATATGTAAATAAATGCGAACATTAAAATAATCATTTTTATTCTTTTATATGTATCGTTAAATGAATGAAACGCATCAGTTATTTCTCTATTTTGACACTTCATTTACATACATTTATATACATTCTGTCAAATAATGATGGGAAAATAGTTTTAAGTGTAATTACGGCTAAATTTAGTTTAAATTTTTAATTTTTTAAAATTATTTATATACTTTAATATGCATATAATAATTTAGATATACTTTTATTTGCATATTGAAAATGGATAAATGTGCGAAAAGCGGTGACGGTCAATTTTGAGTGTCAAAAAATGAGAGGAAAATTTTGTTTAATTTAATTACACATGTAAATGAATACTGAACGTTAATTATTATTTTAAAAAATTGATAATTAATTACAATTAACTATATTATTATTTAAATTAATAAAATTTAATTATTAATTATGACCATAATTAGCATTTGAATGTTTATCATTTAAAATCAATTTCCGTCGTAATTAATACAATTAAACGTATAAAAATTATAATTTTTTGTAATTTTTGAGCATATATATTAATAATAATGTTTAAAAATCAATAATTATAACGCTTAAATTACCAAAAGATTAGTTTTTAAAATTTATTTATATCCTTTTAATATTTACCCGAAATTCGGTTAAATTTTTGAAATTTTTAAAAATTAAGAAAAAAATTGTTAATTTAATAAATACATAATATTATTTCAGTAAAAAAAGTATTTACATATTGATTGTGATTATGATTAAACATATAACTAAAATTTATGTATACATATATAATGGTAAAGTACATATAAAACTGTAAAATAATTATTATTAAATTTAATTTTTATGCATAGGGTCCGCACCAAATGTGAATTTACTGTAATGCATTTAGAATTATGTGTTTATAATAATGTATATTTAATTGATGATGTATTAGATATTGAACATTCATTTACTATTAACTAAATTATAATAAAAATTTTATATCATTTTAATAAATGATAAATATTTTGGGCTTTAATTAGAGTTTAATTATTTTTTTTAATGATTAAAAAGATTATAATTTTGAAAAATGCGCATTTATATCATTCAATGATATTTGTGTACAGTGAAAAGTGACGAATGAAATGCGCGAAAATAAATGCCGCGTTTTAACGTGAGTATTTCACGCATAAACTGAAATGAGTGTTTAAACACCCCTTTTGTGTGTATACGCATTTCTCATCATTTTATTTTCATTTAAAAAACGTGAGTATTAAATTTCATTATCATTTTTTAGATTAACATTGTGACATATGAATAAATAGTGTCATCATCAGAGTGCGTCACAAACGCAGACATGAGTCTTCACGACGATTTACCGTTTCGCACAGAATATGCAAAATCGGGACGTGCATCATGTAAATCATGTAAAGAGAACATAGGTTTAGGGACACTTCGAATGGCGGTGATGGTGCGGTCACCATTTTTCGATGGTAAACAGCCCAATTGGCACCATTATGACTGCTTTTTTAAGAAATTCCGGCCGAAGATATCTGCGGACATCGCACATTTCTCCACATTAAAGTACGATGATCAGAAACGAATCGAAAATTCAATCGCACAGTGTTTGGGTTTAGCGCCCGCTGATGATAAAAAAGGAAAAAAATCAAAGAAAAGAACAGCTAAAGATGTGTCAAACGATACACAAAATTACAATGACTTTAAAATGGAATATGCTAAATCGGGAGGATCTAAATGCAGATTATGTGAGAATAAAATCCCGAAATTGGAATTAAGGATCTGTAAAATGGATTATGAAAGTGAAAATGCCCTCAGATATGGGCCTATGCCACGGTGGTTTCACGTCTCATGTTTCATTTCCGCACGAAATGAGCTTCAGTTTTACGGTTCCGCCGAAAATATACCGAATTTCAAAGAAATCGATGTCACGGATCAGAATATGCTCATAAAACAGCTAAAGACGATCCCAAAACCCGATGATGGCGTAAAAATGGAAAACGGTGATTCATCACCGCCAAAAAAAGCAAAAATCGATACAAAAGAAGAGAATGCTCTTAAAAAACAGTCCGATATTATCTATAAATATATGGAAAAAATTCATATGATGAATAAGAATGATATGATCAAATTAATTGAACATAATGATCTTAAAGTGCCTCAATCAGTAGCATCACGTGAAGAATTATTAGCCGATTGTATGACCTTTGGCGTCCCCAAAAAATGTCCCGAATGTAAAGACGGTGATTTGAGATTCCGAATGAATGGATACATATGTACGGGAAACATCACGGAATGGACTAAATGCGAATATCAAACGGATGTACCGAAACGTGTGCCTTTTACTATCGATTCTGAAATGCGTGAGAATTATGACTTTTTAAAGAGCTATAAATATGTAAAAAGAGATCGCATTTTATCATCGGCGATGAAAAATGCGATCGAAAAAAAAGCATCTCAAAATACAAATGATAATATTGTAAAATTTGAGAAAAATGAAGAAAATGATAAATCGAAACCTCTCAATGGATATACGTTCATATGTATCGGCAGATTAAAAACGACGCGAAAACAGATAAAGTCAAAAATCGAAAAATTCGGGGGTAAAATCGTCACAAAAATTGACCGTACCGTATTATGTGTGATTTCAAATGCCTCTGAAGTGTCTAAGAACAATGATGACATGAAAACGATCGAAGGATTTGAGATGCCTGTGGTATCTGAAGATTTTATTGATAAAATTGAAAAAGACACTGATATCGTAAAAGCGATTACCGAATGCTCAATTGTCCAATGGTGTAATGATATCGAAAAACGATATAATAATTTGAATGTTAAAGAAAAGATGAAAACGGCTATGAAATCAGCATCAGCACAGTCATCATTTAAATCAATCGGTAAATATGAGCATTTTAAATGTAATGATAACCAAATTTGGGAGTCGGATGCCCCTATAAATTGTAAGCTTTTTTTATGGGCACATTTCTCCCGAGATTATTATGCACAGATAATGATATGCCTAACGTATGTTAGAATTATCGGTATATCTTATGATATGGTAATTATCTGCAAATGTCTTACGATGAGCATATTGTTTAAGAATTGTAATATGTACAGATACGGGACATACATTTTTTGTTTTTTTAGGGAAATCCGTGGAAAGGGTTATTATTAAAGGGGGTAATGTCGTGGATCCTGAATCGGGATTGGACAGTGTCGCGCATATTATGAAAGAAAATAATGATGTTTATAATGCGATTCTGAATAAAGTCGACATCGTGAAGAATAAGAATTCGTATTACAAATTACAACTTTTGGAACACGATAAAAAAAAGAAATATTACGTATTTAGATCATGGGGCAGAGTCGGAACCACCATAGGCAGCACAAAATTGGAAGATTTTACTAAAAAAGAGAATGCCATTAAATGTTTTAAAGACATTTATTACGAAAGAACTGAAAATCTGTGGGAAGATCGAAATAATTTCATTAAAAAACCCAATTTATATTATCCTATTGATGTTGATTATGGTGCAGATAATGAGAAAATTCAAAAGTTAATTCCCGGAAAATCAAAGCTCTCAAAGCCCATTCAGGACTTAATGTGCATGATTTTTGATGTCCAAAAAATGAAAGAGACAATGATGGAATTTGAATTGGATTTGGAAAAAATGCCATTGGGAAAGTTATCGAAAAAACAACTATTAAATGCATGCTCAGTATTAAAAGAAATTAGTAACACTTTAGATTCAAAAAATGTTAATAAAAGCAAATTAATTGATGGCACTAATCGCTTCTTTACACTCGTACCTCACAACTTTGGCATTGAAAAACCTCCATTAATTGACAATCATGAAATGATTAAAGATAAAATGGAAATGATTGAGGCTCTGCTCGACATTGAAATGGCCTATGACATGCTCAAAACTGATGAAAGTCATACCGAAGATCCTATTGATTCACATTATAAAAAACTGAACATAAATCTCGAGCCATTGAATGACGATGATGATGATTATAAATTAATTGAAGAGTATGTTAAGAATACTCATGGCGCCACTCATTCGTCATTTTCTCTCAAAATTAAGAACATTATGCGTTTGGAGCGTCACGGGGAAAATGACCGTTTTAAGAGTAACAAACATTTGAACCGAATGCTTTTATGGCACGGATCACGCGTCACAAATTACGCGGGAATTTTGTCTCAGGGATTAAGAATCGCTCCGCCCGAAGCTCCCGTTACTGGTTACATGTTTGGAAAAGGCATTTATTTCGCTGATATGGTATCTAAAAGCGCAAACTATTGCTGTTCGTATATTAACAATAATATTGGAATAATGCTTTTAAGTGAAGTCGCTATTGGAGAACCGTAAGTATTACAATTACCACTTTATAATTTCACCCCATTGAAAACACCAATTTTGGAATCGCAAATTATAAGGATGATTCATAAGTTTATTAATACTTTTAATAACAGCCTATTACTTTCATTAATAAATATGAATCATCCTTTATAATGTGTTATTTATTTATTTGTTAATGGAAATCTGTTAAAATGCTAAATTTAACAGATAAAAATAAAATTAAGATATTTTTTTATAATAATTAGAACATAATATATATTAATGTTTTAATTTTAAATTTTAATATGATTATACTAAATTAGTATTTTGTGAAAAAAAAATTGTTTTTGATCATTGAGAAATTATATTATTGAATTTTAACATTACTCTCTATGGGAATGTTTTCCTAAAATGAATGTAAAAATGTGAATTTTAAGTATGATTACTGTATATACATTTAAAAATATTTTAATTTATCTATAGATGGGAACTAAATGCGGCTAAAGATGTGACAAAAGCGAAATTACCAAAGGGTAAACACAGCGTCAAAGGATTAGGAAAAACAATACCTGATCCTTCCAAAAACCATGTGACTTCAGATGGTATTACCGTTCCTATCGGTGAAGGGATACAAACGAAAGCCAAAAACTCATCATTATTATATAATGAATATATTGTTTATGATGTTTCACAGGTAAACATCAAATACCTTTTAATGTTGGATTTTCAAAATAATTATTAAAAAATTAATTAATAAATAATTAATTAATAAATAATTAATTAATAAAAATGCATTATACAATATGTTCATTCATATTCTTCAATGTGCGAACATTGTAATACATGTACGTATATACACCCCTCTATTACCTTTAAATTCATTATAATTTGATTCTATTAAAAGACCCCCGAACCAATAGAACATGATTTCTAAATCCAATAACAATTACACAGTCGTTCAGTGTCAAAAACTAAATCTGTATCTGAATATGTATGTGAATGTATACAAATAAATGTCATTCACACATACGCATGAAATTTACGTGTATATTCAGAAAAAGATTTAATTTTTGACGCTCAAAGACATTATAACGAATTTAACGGTAATAGAGAAGTGTAATGCTTAACATGTATGCACATGTTTATTCACTGTGTCTCAATGAACATTATGTTTGAACATACTGTACAATTATTTGAAATTATAAAACTTAAATTCTATTTTAAAATTAAAATTAAAAATTTTAAAAATATAACATTTGATTATCAATTTAAAGTTAATATTAAATTTAAGCACAAAAAATTGAAAACATTGTAATTGTTACTTTTTAAATATTCAATTATAATACTAAATATAATACTAAAGTCATATTAATATTATATGTTATTTTTGACGAAAAAAATTAAAATAATTAAATAAA
The DNA here is from genome assembly GCA_034697405.1 of Mesoplophora pulchra. Taxonomy (NCBI): domain Eukaryota; kingdom Metazoa; phylum Arthropoda; class Arachnida; order Sarcoptiformes; family Mesoplophoridae; genus Mesoplophora; species Mesoplophora pulchra. The sequence continues at coordinate 600 of JAQIXB010000087.1, read as the reverse complement.
TTGAATTTATATTTTCCTCTAATAATGTTATTATTTTTTATTATTTTTAATAACACATTTAATATATTTTTAAAAATTATTTTAATAAATTGTCTATGTCTATGTTTACACAGTACAAAATGAGCATATTCTAAATTTATATTAAAATATAAATATACAGTTCGAATACCTATCAATGGGACTATCTGCACACCGCCTTTGCGTATCTATGCATATGTTATTCTATGTTATCATATGCTAATTTATTGCATACCCATTCATGTATTATTTGTGCAGAGTTTTATTTATAGGTATTCGTACTGTATATAAATGGTATAAAAATATGAAATTCATGTTTTGATATAAAGTTTTAAGCATTACATAATATATACATATACAGAACTGTCGAAAGCTTTTTTGAACGATTTTAAAGTTTAATGACTTTATTAATCAAATTAATTTACATAAAATTTTCTCTATGAAAACCTTTAACCTTTATTGTTCATAACCAGAGAAGGGATTATTGCGGAAACTCCGCATTACAAATCGTAACTGAATCGTGCGGAAACTAAGAAATGTGAACGAATCAAGTAATAGGGACCCCAAATATGCATCCAAATT
>JAQIXB010000086.1:0-29494 GCA_034697405.1 Mesoplophora pulchra | reverse complement strand
TTTAATTTATAAATTTTATTCCCATGATATTGAATATGATAATGAATAAAAATATATTATGTAACATAATGTTAATATTTATATTAAAATAATGGAAAATGATAATAAAATATTTGACATTTTACTTTAGTAAATATTAAATTATATTATGATATTAATATAATGCATGTTTTACTAACATTTGCATTTTTTCAATTTCCGTTTTTATCATTATAATTTCACATAAATATGTTTTTAAAATTTAAAATTTTATTTCATTATATATTTTACTTTTATATATCGCTTATATCTCGAGATATAAACATTTTTTGTTACAATTAAAATACAAATAAATTGAAACACAAAAAGTATGTAAATATTTTCTCATTTTTACTACAGTAAAACCTCTATAATAATACAATAATAACTCTATATAAGTACTGTTTGTAATTTTTTAAATAAAAGTTTTACTATAATTTGACAGTGAATATTTAGAATAATTTTTGAAAATATTTATATATTTAATTTATATATTAATTGATATATTTCAGTGTATAGAATGTTCGGGAATTCATCGGGATATGGGTGTGCATATATCGCGAATACAGTCATTGACATTGGATAACATTGGGACATCGCAATTGCTTTTAGCGCGTGCGATGAGTAACGCGTGCTTTAATGACATAATGGAAGCGACACTTAACCCTAACAAAAAACCAACACCATTGAGTTCTATGGAAATGCGCAATGAGTTTATTCGCAGTAAATATATCGAAAAGAAATTCGCCATAAGAACGTGTAATGGTGATGAAAATGATCTTAAATGTGATTTAGAAAATGCCATTATATCCCGACATTTATTACAATTATTGCAATGCTATGCTGAGGGCGCAGATTTAACATGGGTTTTGTTCGATAATAATAACGATGAAACGGCATTGCATTATTGTGTATCTCAAGAGGATGGGTCCTCTCTGCATATGGTGGATTTTTTGGTTCAAAACACCTCATGTCTCAATAAAGTGACAAAAGACGGAAATACACCATTACATTATTGCGTTATGTATAATCAGAGCGAATGTATGAAACTATTACTACGTTCAGACGCTAATATTAATATCAAAAATGTGAACCGAAAAACACCTTTAGATTTAGCGAAAGAAAACAATAATCATAAACTCATTGAATTGGTATTTATCCATTTTTTATAATTGACTTTTTACTCACATTAACATGTGTTCATTGCTTTTATTGTAATAAATGTAATATTTTAAAATTTAATTATAAATTAAATTATTGATTTTATTATTTTATAATTTTTTAAAATAATTGTATTGAATGTTTAGTTAGAAGCGGCGTCACAAAACAAAAAGTCACTCTTTGAGAATGTGAACATCGATTGGAACATTCATCACGAAGAACCATTCACTGATTTCAGTGATGATGATCTTAACGATGAAAAGGTTTTTACCATATTTATCACATATGCATTTACTTCACTTTTTAACCCGAATATCTTTTACTTAAAATTATACTAAAAACTTCAGTATAATTCAAGTAAATATAAAAGTAATATTAAAGTGTAGTAAATGGATATTTTCATTTTAAAGCGTTATTTTAAATGTTTCTAAATCATTAACTAACATAAGTACTAACATTTGACTGTAATTAGTTAATTAAACGTAAACATTTAAACTCACATCGTATGTTATTATTCGGAAATGATTATGTGAATGGACCCGAATCATTAATGAGAGCGTTTCAAAAGCATTTCATTGTCTCATCATTGAATAACTCAAATTCCTATTCATATGATCACTTACATTTGGTATCATCACTATTACTATGATCATAAATTTTCATTTCATTTTTATTATGCATTTTTGACATTAATTTTCATTTTTTAAAAGAAATTACTTTTTTTGATTAATGATTTAAACATCCGTTTTATTATTATTATTCATTTTTTATGTTTTTATGTTTTATTTTTTATTAATGTTTTACTAATGTTTAATATCATTATCTATACATATTGAACATGATTAATAATAAGTTTATTATACTTTTATAGCCGCATATTACACCATCTCAGGTTCTTCATGCAGAACGACATCAGCGATCGCGTCCTTCGAGTGTGGTCGGGAGTGAGTCCCCCTCTAGTAAATCCCCCTCTAGTAAATCTAGTAATGCGAGTTATAGACAAAAACAAAGCCGTAAAATAGCAGGTGCCATCGCGTCTCTTCAGGCGTCTCATGGTGGAAGTATTAAAAAGCGTTCTGCACCCGCACCACCATTAGCATCAGCGAAAGATGACGGTGGCGGTGGTGGTGGTGGTGGTGGCGGCAGTGGTGACCGTGACCGTGGAGGGGATGATAGTAGCGGCAGTCAGAGCAGCACTATGTCTAAAAGCCACAGTCGAACCGCTTCCGATTCAGGTACAGGCAAAGCTTTTGCTATTCACGGCCATTGGCGAAACAATTCTATTGATTTAGTGTATGGGTCAAGCTTTATGGACAACAATAATAGCGATACTAATGCTACTACTAATGGGAACAAAATACTAGCCTATTCTAAAGCTAAAGCTAAAGCTGCTAACTCTAGTTTATCCATTGCTCAACATTTTTCAAATTCACATGTTTTAACAGATAATAAAAACACAAATGCTTATGGTGCCATTCACCAAAAACCTCACCCAAAAAGTGCTCACCCTATACATTCAGATGATAGATTAAATAATGGTCAATCCGCTGAAAGTATTCCTTCGCTATTATCTGATGGCGAAGATTGTGTCATTCGCTCAGTATCGGCACCCGTACCTCCGCCACGAAAGGTATACTCTCATTTTTTAAAATTCATTACTCTTTTACCATTGTCAAAGACCATTGTGACATTATTATAGAGCAGAGATGACTTTAGATATCTTTTAGCTTTAGATACATATTTTACTTTATGATGATTGTCTTATGAAAGGTAAAAGTGTGTCAAAAGATGTAAATAATTACATTATAAAAATGGAAATATTTCAGCGTCACGATGGATCTAAAATTCGTCGGTGCATCGCTCTTTACGATTGTGATGCTGATAATAGTGATGAATTATCCTTTAGATCGGGTGAAACGATCGTAGTCTTAAATGAGGTAACAGATGACGATGAATGGATGGATGGGGTCATCGAAAACGATCATCACAGACGCGGTGTTTTCCCCGTCAGTTTCGTACATTTTCTTAATGATTAACCACAGTTATAAGAGATTTACGATTTTTTATTTAATGCGTTTTTCGAACATTTTTTATATAATTTTTTGTATAAAATGCTTTACGCGCATATATACGAACAAAAAACGCATTCATTATGAATGTAATGAAATGTAAAATTTAGTAATTTAATATCGAATTTTTTCCTAAAAATTTATATTTATATATTATATATATGTACATATACCCGTTTACAATTTTTTTTAATTCCGAACTTATAATATGAGTGAATTTATTATATCTCAGGATATAAGTCTGACATTTACTTTTCTTCCATTTTAATATTTTTATATCCTTAAAAAAGTGTCCCTTATTCTTGAGATAAGTAAGATCCGGAGCTAAAAATCGCGGTAAAAGGGTATCTTTTTGTTACTATTCGTTACTATGCAGCATTTAAAATGTTACATAATCCGCCTCTAGTCAATTACTATTAAGTATTATATTTAATATTTATATTTAATATTTATTGAATATTTAATCACACATTTGTTAATTGTTAATTATTAATTGATTCATTGATTCATAAAAAATAAATTTTATCATTAATTAAATTACATTCCGAATTTTAAAATTAATCTATAATTTTACCGCTTAATTCATATTTAATAAAATGTATACATTTACAATATTACTTTATACATTATATATTATATTTATATTTAATATTTTTATTTAATTTTTTAAAAAATGTATAACATTAATATGAATTTAAATTATGCCTTTGAACTAAACACATTGATATACATATACATATACAATATAATTAAATGATTGTAATTAATTATATACAATTAAATAATGACATTTTTATTATTAATAAACATTTTTAGCATTTTATAAACTAACATTTCGCACATGACATACGTATAATGCCATAATAAATTATAAATAAAAGTGAAATGATAGCATAGGCTCAGCGTGAACCTACGCTTAGGTTTTGGTTTCAATTGCTATGGTCACATAATGTTTGTCTAAACTGACCTTAGCTCAATTGAATCCGATCATACTCTTATTTAAAAGTGACTAAATACTAAGGACTAAATTCTGCCCAAAAACTAATTCCATTAAAGCTTAAAGAATGACCATTAAAATATATAATTCGAGCTTAGGTCTGTCCGTTAAATGCTCTGAAACTATGCTTTTCACATTAATATAATAATGATTATAATAATTTTTGGCACAAATAAAAAATGTTAAAATAAAAAATATTAAAATAAAAAATTTATATGATAAAATGATATTTAAGTATTATTTTGATTTAACATTGATATTGTGCTGTGCTGATCTTTCATTAGTGTCTATAATCGCGACGTTAACACACGCGTATATCATCTGAATGATGCTGATTAATGTCTTAAGAATCGCGAACGGTAATAATACGTATGTTAAGAGTCGGAACACACCCATTTTCAGGAATGACACTGTTTTCACATTAAAATAAAGTAAAAAATTAATCATTTCATTTTACATATGTAAATAGAGAATTAATAATTCATATGAATAAATAAAATGTTCACTTTCAAAAGTACATGTGATTGTTCCATACTTTTAATAAACATTAAATACATATTAACCTCACATTTTTATCGGGTTTTATAACAGCATTGAGCTTTTATAAGTTATAACCATAGATATAAAAACTTTTATTTTAATATTTTATTATAATTCCATTTAAACCCATTTCATTACTTTATAAAAATCGATCTAAAATATGATGTCAAAGGTTAAATGTGTAAAATTAAAAAGTTATTCATAAAAACATAACAATTGATTTATGATAATGATGTTAAATATTTATGCCCTAAAAACGTATCATTAAAATATTAAATAAATAAATGACTGAATTCAGTGAAAAAATATTTGAATATACATATAATGTATATTAATATAATGATAATTCTAAAGATAATGCTTTTTTATTGAATTATGTATAAATAACATTAAAGAGAACATCACCCTTTTACCTCATTTATTATATAGATATTTCAGTACAGTAAACCCTCCATAATTTCACACCTTTGGAAGCGCTATTTTTAAGATTTGAAATTATAGACAGAGGTAAACTTTTTACGTAATTTTTTAGATTTTAGTTAATATGACTATAAAATGGTAAAATACTATAACTATGATAATGCAAAGTATGTCTTAATTAAGCGTTTCTCTATAATATAGTAAATGAATCATTTAAAATGATGTTAAATTACCGTATATCCCTTCAGTAAAATAAAGTAAATACAGAGACGTGTAAAACAATTCATTTGCGGCGCACATAAAGAATAATACGATCTTTGAATGGTAATAAATTCTTAGGATCGGATGGGCACTGATATCTATTGATTTATGACTCATTTTGCCCATCATCAGTGCCGACTGCGTATGGATCCAGTGACTGGCGATGTCTATGGTCATACTCAACTGAAATGCGAACATATATTTGGGGTAAAAACATGAGAGCACCACACATAGACACATCGTCGTGCATCGGTCTGTTAATTGATCCAAAAGAGCGCCGAATTTCGTCGATTGACCGAAAGCACGTGCCGCATGTCCGTCGAACGCGTCTAATAACGCACTAATCACGTAACATGACGACGCTATTAACGGATCAAACGGCATATAATAATAGGATATTAATGCCAAAACGATACGCATATATCCGATCACATTCGGAATGAATAAAAAGATATTTTCAGACATTTTTTAATTTTTATTTTTATAAAATTTTATGTAAAAATTCTATTTATTTTTTAAATGAAAAATGCTTAAATTACATATTTATTTATCATTTTTAAAAATTATGAATCAATCACTTTCATAATCATTGTTTACGTATGTATATTACGTAAATACCCATTTACCTCTATTTTTTCCCTCATCTTATATCACGGGTAAACATTGGAACATATATCTTAAAAGATTAATACTAAAATTTAGTTACTTTTAGTTTCTATATGTTTTGTAAAAACTTTTACGTGTTTATGTCTCATGCTATAAGTTCGAAGTGAAAAGGCGCGGTAAAAGTGTATGTGCGTAAAAATCAATGCGTAAATGTGACATGCGCTTTATACATATGATTAATTTTTAAATTAATTTTTAATTAAAAATTACAAATAATAAATGAAATAAATTTATATTTTTCATTAAATAATACTTTTATTTATTACTTTAAAATTTTAAAAATTTTAACATTTTAATTTTCATCATTTTAATATTATAATATATATTTATTTTTTGCATTAAAATATGTGCATTTAAATTTATGGCGTTTAATAAATGAATAAAAAAACATTATAAAAGTTTCGTATTAAAATTAAAGTTAAATTTTTTAATATATTTTATAATATAATGAAATATAATAATATATGTCATATAAAAGCTTAAATATGGCATTTGTGTTTAAAGCATTCATAGTTTTAAATTCATTAAATCACAATGCATTAAAATGCAATAAATTCTTTGGTAATACTTTATAATACTTTATAATTAAACCCTAACTTTTAATACATGCACTTATAACATGAGTATATAGTTATAATGAAAGAAATATAAAAAAAAATAAAAGTTATATTATATCTCACGGTATAATACTCAATATATAAGAGATGTGCTCCCTTTTTGTGTTACATGAGGCACACTTTTAACTCAAAATATAAGAATGTGAACATATAAGATAATGGCACAAATGAAAAACGGAAAATAAAAAGGGAATCTCTAATATAAGAGCATAAAATGCCTTAAATTTTCCTCACGACACTTATATCGTGAGGAAAGTTGTGACTTTCGAACTCATGTGAGATAAAAGGGTATTAAAATGAGATTATTTAGAGGTATGTTCAAAATACATAAAATCGATTAAAAATAACGCCCCCAAAAGAACGGCTTTGATATTCACGTCCAAATCCATGGGGAAAGTGATTCCGAAATGATCGGCATCAGTGAAATTCTCACGGATTAAACCGGACCATTGTTTCGTGATTCTCCCGATTTTTGTCGTTTTATCCACGGACAGAATATCGAAATTCACATCGGAACAGCATCTGCACGTTAACCATGGGCCTTCGATATAAAGAACGGCGTCACCCGCGGCATTATATATGTTGAATTTGGGCGTACATATTGACCATAACTGTTGTACCGATCCGAGAATGATGCCATGGGATTGGACGTGAATCTGCTGTAAACAGCACGGGAATAAACATGACATGCAATTCAATGGACGATACAAATTTATTATTTCATTCCCGAAATTGTCATTAATCATCATGTTAAAGGGACGCATCGGACCACAGCATTGACGTGTTAAACAATCGGTATCTTCAGCCGCTTTATATATCATCTGTCCCATGATATTCTTAATTTCGTACCGATTATTGAATTCACAGCCCATAAAAACCTCCGCTAATTCCACCTTTTGATGGACCAACAATTGGTCGACTGATGTCAGATATTCCAATCCCTGAGGACAGTATGTCTGAGGGTTAACCGCCGATGACCCAATCATTGGCATTTCGTAACTGTTGAGATTCGGGTACACATGTGACTGCGGAAACCCCACATCGGGGACATCGACGAAAACGCCCATTTCCTGAGGCTGCGTTTTTATTATCATTTTCGAATTTTCCATTGTTTCACATTTATAATTTAATGATTTTTTGAGATTTTAATTCTTTTTTCATATGAATATTTTTCAAATTTAATATAAAATGAGATTCTTTAACATAAACATTCATTAAATGTCAAAGTTTAATGAAATCATTTCATTTAAGTAATTATGGCGATTTTTGCATTAATATTCTCCATTTATTATATGGAAATTTAAATATATCTTTAGTTAAATAATATTTCAAAAATATTTATATATTTTAATGAATGATTAAAAAACGTGAATGTCATGCGCTTTCATTTACAGTTTATGCGTTTATGTAAAATGTGTTTCTTTTGAATTTTAAAATTAATTTCAATATTAATATATTTAAAAATTTGAAAATTAAATATAAATGTGACAATGTTTGGATCGAACTGGAATCAGATTCAATCTCAATTACGACACCCCTCAAATCCCGTCGTGTTCTTCGATATAACCATTGGCAGCACAGAGGTCGGACGTATGAAAATGGAATTATATTCCGATATCGTACCGAAAACGGCGGAAAATTTCCGGTAAAATATTAAAATATAATTGAATATAATTAAATATAATTAAATATAATATAATATTAAAACGTGCAATTTTCAGTCAGTTTTGTACGGGTGAATACAAAAGGGACGGTGTTCCGATCGGATTCAAATCGTGCTCTTTCCATAGGGTTATCAAAGACTTCATGATTCAGGGCGGAGATTTCGTAAATGTAATTTTTATATTAATTTATTATTTAATTTAAAATTAATAATAATAAAATATGATAATTGAAAAGGGTGATGGTACCGGAATGATGAGTATTTTTGGCGGAAGTAAATTTCCCGATGAAAATTTCAAACTCAAACATGACACTCCCGGATTATTGTCAATGGTAAAGTATACGTTCATTATTTGATTTAAGCATTTTTACTCTAAAATGACATTACATTTGATAAATGTTAAGCCGATTAAAGTATTAAGCGGATTAACTGCGAGTTTAGTGACTGCGAATCTCAACTTTACCTTTTGTGATATTTCTTAATATGAGATTCTGATACTTTTGTTATCGCATTTCTAAGAATGTGAATGCAAAAGTTTTATGACATAATTATGTATGAGAATTTTCCCGGAATATTCTTTTATAGCGTTTCACATCTTAAAAATGAGAGAATAATTTTTTAAGTCAATTGAGTGATATAATTATTAAATATTAGTTTCATATTAATGTGATATTACTCTTTATGCCGTTTTATGTAAGACCTGTTCTTATATCTCGAGAGGTGATCAATTTTTTAAGATTTAAAAAAGTGCTCATTTGAAAGGTCTTATACCTCGAGGTATAAGACCCCCCATTCAAACCTCTCGCTATAAGATGAGGTCTTATATGTGAGGTAAAACGTGTTCTAAAAATGAATCTTTAATTTGTGCATGCATTATGCTACAATATTATGCTACATTATGCTATAATAAAGCAAAAATGCGATAACACATGTTCCATGCATTGTAATAATTATTGTATAATGAAAGGCCAACAGCGGTAAAGACACAAACGGATGTCAGTTTTTTATCACATGTGCGAAGTGCGATTTTCTCGACGGTAAACACGTGGTTTTTGGTCCGTATCTTTTTATTTATTTATAAATATGTTATTAATTATTAATGATTAAATTTCTAAATCCAAAGGTCGAATAATCGACGGTTTATTGGTGATGCGGAAAATAGAGAATGTCCCCACGGGTCCCAACAATAAACCGAAATTACCCGTTATTATATCACAGTGCGGGGAAATGTGATTCATTTACCATTTTTAAATACCATTTTCACCATAAATATATTTATGATGCGATTTATAACCGTCAATCAATATTTTGACATAATATTTAATATTAAATTTTTTATTTATGTTTACATAATAAATACATTTATATTATTTTATCATAAAAGTTTCATATTATTTTTATTTAAAAAAAATTTAAATAAAATTTTAATCATTATTCTCTTTAAAATCAAATTTTTCAATTTTTTTAAAAATATGACATATGATAATATAAAATTATAATTAAAACGAATAAAATATAAACATTATAAACATGAATGATGAAAGCGTTTTTTAATTTTAATAATAAATTATTTAAAAATTGAAATGAATTTAAATTTTGAGTATCGATTCATTTGAATTTTTATCATTAATTTTTTTAATTTTTTTGATATCATTATTTTTAGTGACATTTTCATCGCTGATTTTTTTCACATTTAAAGATTCCACAGAATCAGTGTCTTTAATTTCAATATCATCATCATCATTGAATTGATTCACCGCTTCTTTTTGGGTGATGCTAAAGACATTATCCGATTCAATGATCTTTTCTTTGGAATATTTTCTTTTATTATACGGGAATATGTTAATATCTGTCGATCGTCCTTTGGCCATTATCGTTTTATCCCTTTTCATTCTTCGGTTTTCTTCGATTTTCCTCTTAATTCTTAGGGCGATATATATTAATGATGCGATTATTATTAATATGATAATTATTCCGATGATGATTTCGATGACGATATATATCGTGTGTTTTGTTGTGCTTTCATCAGTTTCGTGCGGAATTTCATTGTTAATTAACGGTAATGATGAATTTTCCGGTATCAGTTCTTTGGTAAATGATGAATTTATTACTGATGATACATTAGTAAATGATTCCGTTTCAATGGACATTGATATTGCTATGGATTTATACTTTTTTATTATTAAAAAGTTTATCTCAACTTTAATATGTATATTAAAATGTATTATTTATTTATTATTTTTTTTTAAATAAAACACTATTAATACAATAATTACGATGATGACAATTATAAGACGATTCTTAAGGGACATATTTTAACGCTCATTTTTTATGATTAAAAATTATATTTTTTAATTATTAATATGATTTTAAATATTACATTATTATGTTTTATTTTAAATATGATCATACATATGACAATGTTAATATTGTTATGAATAAAAAACAATTCTTAAATACACTAAAACCTCTACGATTTGAAAACATCATAAACTTAAAAAACTTTTAAAACATTTAATTTAAAAAATTGGTCATCACCTTCAAAGCTCTATGATGTCACAAATAGAGATGTGCGCCGTAAAACGTTTATTTTTGTATGTCAAAATTGATCCGATGCAATCTTTATATTTATACATTTATTACTCTGTTAAGTTAGGTTGAGTTAGGTTAGGTTAGGTTGATTTTCTTATGGATTATAAATGATTAATAATTGATCGAATTTATGTCTTTTTAAGCAATTTACGTGATGGTGATGTCTATGAGCTTTTGAATTGAGGACCCATAAAAGGGTAATCCCCTTTGAGCTCTCTGACGTCACTTAAATTTATTTAAAATGAACATATTAATTTTGACATATTTTTGTCACATTTTTGACATTTATGTTTTTACTGAAAAATTAATTAGTCATACTTAACCCAACTTAACTCAATAGAAAAATAAATTGACCGATATATTGACTGCATTCAGTCAATTCGAATATATAAAAATTAGCGGCGCACGCATCTATAAGAGTGTTGAGGGCCCAATTTTTTTAATCATTTCCGTTCACATCTCTACGTTCATATGCATCGTAAATGCATCGTCTCTTTGAATATGAACATATTCATTCATTGAATGGTTTTGTTGAATGTGCAAAAAGCATATGATGATCATCCATTTCCTTAAATATATTAAAATCTTTTATTTAATAATATATAAATAAATAATTATTTTAAAATATTCATCCATTGCTTTGTTCATTAATTTAAATTTTAGCATTTATTTAATAAAAATAAAATGCGAATGTAATTAAATGGTAAAAAATTAAATGAAAATTGATATGTAACAATGTCAACGTCAATGCATTTCGTATTATGCCCATTGCCAGCGACAGACGAACAATTAAACGAAAGGTAAAATTGCGTCATAATTATACCCTTTTACCTCTTATATTACATTATGGTATCATGAATTTTGAGCCCATTATAACTCGAGATATATGCTCCTTATGTTTTACACCATCCTTTGTTTAGTTTATTTATACATTAATGTGTGATATGATACCATATTTTACGTTTATATACATTTATATGTGATATAAGAGTGTAATGAAAATGATAAAATATTAATTGAAATTTAAAATGAAACAAAAGACTAAAAGAGACTGCGGAAAAATTGAATCGCACCGTAAGCGGATCAACGAATGTATCGGCGTTTAATTCAATTAAAACGATAGCTGTGGTTCAATGTGTCGTCGGACCCAATCACATCGCACTTCTTTTAGAGGTAATCCTCACCATTCCTAACCTAACCTAACCTAATGTCTCATTCAAAGGATGGACGCATATGTCGTGTATCATATTCGATATTCCCCGAGAGATTAGACCTCTCCACAGCGGACACCTCCAAAATGTAATTACCCTTTTACCTCACTTTTTAGCACTTTCACTTCAGTTTAGAAAAGTGACAAAACATCTAATGATGGTCTGTCATGTAAAAGACTTATATTGAAATGCATTGATATACATTTGTAAATTAACCATAAATGAATGCGTAATTTTATAGAACGAATTCAAAGGGTGGAATCGGTTCGAATGTGACGAATCTGACGGCGTCACAACGTACGGCACCTGCGGCCAGAAGAGGTCGCATTTTGCGAACCGCGAGTAGTGGCAGAGGACGCGGTGCCGCGAGTGTCATAATGGGCGGTCGTCCCGTGGTTCCGGCGCCATTCGTACCCGAAGATCTTATAACACAGGCACAGGTCGTTTTACAGGGAAAATCACGAAATTTGATAATTCGGGAATTGCAACGGACAAATTTGGACGTGAATCTCGCGGTGAATAACTTATTGAGCCGTGATGATGAAGAAGCGGAGGAAATGGACGATTCTCAAGACTCATATCTACCATCAGATGATCTGATGTCACTTTTAGACGCGGGAATCCATAATGACCACGCGAGTGTCATAATCGATGCGGACGCGGTATTTCCCGATGATGTTTTTAGTTATTCTTCGATCAGAGTACGTTCGGGTAATAATAGACTCACACGTACCACGAGTGGTACCGTCAGCGAAAGAGAACGCGATTCTGCCGCCGCCGAAAGAGATATGTTAAGATTCGGCAGTGATCGGCAATTCTCTTCTTCGACATCATCATCACGGCGATGGTTGGAATATGCGTTAAGAGATTCCGGTTCTGCGTCTGATTCTAGTAAATGTCCTGTAAATGCCAATGCTGATACCGGTGCCACCATCACACGGAAGAGATCGGACAATGTTCAGCTGAACCCATTCTTTGTTTCCGATCAATTGGAATATTGGCCCGTGAATGACCGCAGATTCATTCAAATCACGTCTCTTTACTCTGAATTAGTGGCGGTGTCTAATTTCGGTCATTTGCATCAATGGAAATGGAATGAAACGGAACCATTTAAAGCCCAAATGTCTATCGATGGGACCATATATTACCATCCAAAAGTTCCGAGTTTAGGGCTATTAACAGAGAAAATCGTATATCTTTCGGGCGCGTGTATTCGCGCATCCGTCAGTACAGACACGTGTAAAGTCGCGACATGGATTGATGAGAGTGTCGCTCCGATCGCCCCGAAATTAGAGCATTCCGTGCAATTATTTCCCGATTTTACCCATGGTGAGAAAATCGTGTCTCTGCATGTATCTTCACTGTTATCGTGTGTCCGATTAGAATCGGGATCAGTCTATTGGTGGGGCATCGCCCCATTATCACATCGGAAAAAAGTATGGGAAAAGTTAAGAACGAAATCAAAGAAACAGCGTCAGTCATCAGCGCAATTAAGTGACATCGTCACGGGGGCTCAGGTGTGTCTTCGGAACAGCCCCTTCTATCATCAGGGGGCTATCGGATTCACTACTGCCGGAGGTGTCCCGAAAGTCGGACAGTTATTGTCCGCGGCATGGAACATCACTGATACATGCACTTTTAAAATAATGAATCCGAACGATTATAAGAGGACGACTTTACCGACAGTGGCCACAGCACCCGCAACTAACAGTTTAAACAGAAATGTTAATGAACCATCATCTGTGTCTAAAGAGCAGCAGCCCCCGAGTCCCGCCTCCAGTCTATCTAAGGCTTCTTCTACCGAACGTCTCGAAATGCCACCACCACCATCACCAGCGTCGTCCACGTGCAGTGAACCGGGATGTAGTCCATTACCGAAACGGAACAAACATCGGCACACACCATCGATCAAAGATGAGTTCGAAAAAAATGAAGAATCATGGCCATTGAAAGACGTGATATTTATTGAGGACGTAAAGAATATTCCGATCGGACGTGTCCTTAAAATCGACGGTGCATATGCTGCCGTACGATTTAACAGCCGTGACCATTATAATCAATCGTCTGCTGATGGATCCGATGTGAGTACACTTTTACAGGAGTGTCGTTTACTGCGCAAAGATGAACTGCAATTAGTGAAAGGATCCGCCTCTCCACGGATTCTCGACTGTTATCAGCGATTACCTAAAAAAGTGCATATTCCCGAAAATGCCCATATTTTGGCGATGTCCGTTAGTAATTTGGGAATTCATGCGATTGTCCGTAACGGGACAAAGTTAAATTATGTGTTATACAGTGTTACTTCGGGACGCACGGAACAGGACAGTCTTTTCCCGACGGATACGAACGCATTTCTGGGACAGGATCAGTCATTAATATCATTGAATTGTTACGGAGAAAATGAAATAATAACGGTATTACGTGATGGTAATGGTGCAGTGTATCCATTGGCAAAAGATTGTTCAGAATCAATCAGAGATCCGATATTTTTAGATATGGCACCGGCACAGGCCATTGGAATCGGCATTCACCCGATAAAGGACAGTGCCCCGTCACAAAAGAATCAAGTGGCAGTGGTGGCATTAGCATTAGAAAATCAAATGCTGACCCCCGCCATATTAAAGAGTGATCCGGACGTGGTTCGACTAACATTAGCGTCCATTGAGAAAGAATCGGTGTCTCAACAGGTCGTGGTCAGCGAAAGATGTGACGGAAATCGCAATATCATACATATGGCGGTGTGCGCGTGTTTCCCCGTAACTAATAAATTAACAGACGCAATACCGAATGAAGAGGCGAATGCCGATGCTTTTGAATCGATGGGGTCACGGTCCGTTTCGTTACAGGACATGATGAGACGCGCCAAATATTCGGGGTCACGTCTTAACTCAGGTGATTGCGAAAGAAACGATCATTCCGATCATAATCGCAATGATGACAGAGAGCGATTAATGGAAGTGTCTGCAGACAGTTGTGATTCATATTCGGGTGCGCCCATCGCTATGATGTATATGCCTCCAGAATCGAGCACATCGAATGAACCGATATTAGATCCGACGGAACAAAAACCTGTCGCTCATTCTATCCTATGGACACTTTTGGATTCACCCGTTTTAAAACCGTATATGAAGGAATTGCTTAGTTCTAAGGATGCTCAGGGATTTACCCCATTTATGTTGGCCGTTAGTGGACGTGCATATTCAGCGGCTATTCACATACTGACCATGGCCCAAAAAATTGTCCAAAAATCGGCGAATGATTTAGAAACACAAAGAAAAGTGTTAATGACTATGATATTCCCGCGCGGATCGAATGCCGACGATTCACCTCTGCACATATTATGCTGTAATGACACGTGCAGCTTCACATGGACGGGCGCTGAACACATAAATCAGGACATTTTTGAATGTAAAACATGCGGTTTAATCGGATCACTCTGTTGTTGTACGGAATGTGCCCGCGTTTGTCACAAAGGACATGACTGTAAATTAAAGCGGACATCACCGACGGCGTATTGCGATTGTTGGGAAAAGTGCAAATGTAAGGCGCTTATATCGGGGTGTCAACCGGCGCGGTATGCACTTTTAAAACGATTAATCGCAGAAACAGATTTAGTCACAAATGCCAATAGTCGCGGTGAAAATATTCTCTTATTTTTGGTTCAAACTGTAGGACGTCAGATCATTGAGCAAAGACAATACCGTCCATCGCGATCGCGATCGGCTATGGCCAGAAAAACACCCGATTCTATTGGTCCGTCTGAGCCTTTGGAAGTTCCCGATCATGATCTGGAACCGCCGCGATTTGCCCGTAAAGCATTGGATAAGATACTCGATGATTGGTCTGCGGTGAAAGCTATGATTTTAAGCGGTAATCGCAATGATAATGCATCGAATAAATCATCAGCGATGACATATGCTGCTGCCGAAGAACAGGCATTTCTCTCGAATCAGAGCGGCACTGCACTTTTGGATAAATTCACCCATTGTCTGTTGGTAAAAGTGAACACCGAAATGTTGGACCGTATTTTAGTAACAATTATAAGAGAATCGCAAAACAGCAATGCTCAGCTCGCAAAAGAGGCCCGTATTGTTGCACGTCGATTCGTTCGTTCTGTGGCCAGAATCGGAATTATCCTTTGCATTGAATTAACGCCATCATCATATGCCAATCCTCATAACACATCGCATTATAATCAAAACACCGCATGGAGAAAGAGTGCGGTGACGTCACAATTACATAAATGCCGACGCGTGTTTCAGGCTCTTCTGACCATTTCTATTGAAGAATTGAGTGAAATCGCAGATGCATTAATAGCGCCCGTCCGTTTGGGCGTTGCACGTCCGACGGCACCATTTAGTTTGACCACGACTTTATCGGACGCTATTACCGGCAGTGAAGAGCTGTTCGCAGCTGATCCTTTATTATCACGACGATCGGCAAAAGACTTTGATGCGAATCTAATTGATTCTGAAATTATCCCCGAATCTGATGATTCAATTCCTATCAATGGTCATAATACTTCAGCGGCACCATTAATAGACGCATCTGTGGGTGCTGATGTCGTCGTTGGGAATGCCGAAGATGAACATGATGTTGACATTGTCGAAGGCGCTGAAGAAATAGATCACGATGGCAGTGAACATGAGGATCCTGTGGAAGGTCATGATGGGGCTCATGAAGAAAGTGATTCGGATTCCGATTCTAATCCCGATGATGCATCGTACCAAAGTAATGTGGATAATGCGAGTGCTCAGAGGAGCGCCACCACAGGGGCCACCGCCGGAAGTGACGCCGGTGTCGCGTCATTAGCGTATTTCTCTGAAGAGGAATCTGCTGATTCATCGAATGCCGATGATGAAGAGGAAAGTGAAGCCGCAGAAACGGAACCGGACACCGAAGAATTGGCTTTTATCGATGAACAATTGGAACGCCGCACGGCCAATACCACGGGAGCTGCCACTAGCAACATGAGCAGCAATACTAGCAATTGGCGTAATAATTTGGCACAGCATCTTCAATGGGCTTTGAGACAACGCGATGCGTCTGCATTGAGTGCTTCAGGCGTATCGGGATCTGCATCGGGAACACGTGTCGCCGCCACTGGAGGATTATCGGGTTCCACGGGTCTTATACCCATTGACCCAACGACAATACGCCGATCGAATACATCATCGGCGCCGATGACAGCTCAGCTGAGTACAAATGAATGTGCGACAATGGCCACGACGGCAGTTAATCTTTCGCGTGCATTCGCCATTGTGATTCGGCAAATCGCGGATTTACTGCCGATGCTTAAAGACAATGAACGGTCATTGGGCACGGGTTATAATTCACTTTCATTTACATATTCAGAATCATGCTCTTTATTTAACATCATTGAAACACGATTAAAGCCGACATGGGATTGGTTAATGGTGATTATGGATTCGACCGAAGGTCAACTTCGTTTTGGCTGTGCTTTAACTAACACTACAGGTACAACGGGTGTTTATAATTCGACTATTCCCACGTCTCAGGCTCTAAGAGCGACCGCCACTAACACAACATCACGACGTACGACAAATCTGAACGATGAAAATCGATTGAATCAAACGGCGGAATCGCGCAGTTCATTAACCAATAGAAGATCGGGATCTTCAGGTGGAAGCAGATTCTCGGGACATCATCATCATCACGTGACTGTTCCCGAACGTGATCCTCATGCGGCGCGAAAGGATTTTCTCGCATATGCCATGTCTTTAATGCGATCCCATAGTAATGAGCATTTCGATTCTCTGCCGGTTTTAGACGTCTCTTCATTAAAGCATATCGCATATGTTTTCGATGCATTAATTTATTATATGCGTTCGGGAAATGATGACACCACCATTTTACGTGTTAATAGTGATGCTATGAATATCGATTCATTTGCTCCGAATGCCGATGATGACAATGAAATGGAAGAACCCGATGATGATTTACCACCATCATACCCTTCACATGAAATGGATACTGAAGATTCAGTCCAAAACCTATCATTAGGAAATAGTAATAATACGACACTGTTTAAAGGCCGAAAACATTCGTTTTTTCAACGATCGGAATCGACATTATTCTTGGGATGTCCGCCGCCTGATCCTTTCTGCAATTCCTATCATGAGGCGTTACCATTAGCAGATCAGCCTCATCTTCTTCAGCCCAATTCCCGACGCGAAGAATTATTCGGTATTCCGCGACCACCGATTAATTGCGGCTCTGAGCACTTCGATTCTCTTCCGACGAAATTATCCCTCAGCAATCGCAATGTCTCTTTCAATGATTATGATTTTAATACGATGATGAAAAAAGGACAATCATCACAATCATCGTCATCATCTTCTTCATCATTGCAAATGCCTGAAATACCAATGGACATAGAAAGTCATTCGAATGTGCAGCATTTTGATTCAATACCTATTAATATGTCATCATCAGCATCATCATCAGCGTCAGTACCATCATCGTCTTCATTATCATCAGCATCATCATCAACAAACACTGTGATGCAAAATTCCCGATCTCAGAGTGTTATCGCAGAGCGTTCCCCGATAATAGTGTCGGCACCTTCGGCCGCTCATAAATCGAGTGTCATAGTATTGGCGGGTACCATCAAACACAGTAACCATAGTAACAGTGCTTCAGCGGCACAATCAAATCCAATGCTATTTAACAGTTTAAACAGTTCAGGAATATCGGGATCATCGAACAACAGAGTTGATCATTGTGACAATGGTCAAAATGTGCCGAATAAACGATTATCGCAGTTTCTTTGTGGGAACACGATGCAACAGGACCTTCTTTTGGGCCGATGGCGTTTAACGCTCGAACTTTTTGGCCGTGTATTTGTTGATGATGTCGGTGCAGAGCCGGGATCTATCATCGGGGATTTGGGGGGTTTTCCCGTAAAAGAATCGCGATTCCGTCGGGAAATGGAACGATTACGGAACTCGCAACAGCGTGACATTAGCTTTACAAAAGTCGATCGCGAAAGAAACACATTAATTATTCAGACATTTAAAGAGTTAAATATAATGTATAACAATTACAGCCGAAGAATATCCGTCGGTAATCCCCTTTTAGCGGTATCACGCGTTAAAGTGACATTTAAGGATGAACCCGGAGAGGGCAGTGGTGTCGCACGGTCATTTTATTCGGCATTTTGTGAGGCCATTTTATCGAATGAAAAGATTCCAAATTTAGAGCCGTGTCAAGCGGCGGGACGATCATTACAATATAATTTGATACAACGATTGAAGTCACGTGAGCGTGAGCGGGAACAGGCCCGAAGAGCATATCAGGCCACACGTACCATGCCACGTGATTCCCGTGACGCACGTGATAATAGCTTAGGTTTACGTGAAAGGGGTGATCGAGAATTTTCTTCATTTCATTTGAGATATGATGCCCCTCCGTTCACAATGCCCGGGGAACAACCGCCGGAATCTAATTCTGCGGTAAATTTAAATCAACTCTTAAGTCCCCATCGGCAACAATTGGGCATACGCCTTTATCCGCGCGTTCATCAATTGCGGCCATCATTGGCCAGTAAAATAACGGGTATGCTCTTAGAGCTGAATCCCGCTCAATTATTAACATTATTTGCGTCCGATGACACTCTCCGATCCAAAGTCGATGAAGCGGTGGACATTATCTTAGCCCATGGCAGAGAATCGGCATCCGATAACCTCTATGATCTCGACATTTACAACTTAACACGTAATGCTAATCCCAATCAAAATGCTAATAAAAGTACGACACCATCTTCGGCATCAGCAGCAGCGTCAGCACATCGACCATCTGATGGTGAACATGAGGAAGAGGATGAAGAGGATAATGCACCGCTCTTTTATCAGCCCGGAAAATGCGGCTTTTATTGTCCACGTCAGGGTAAAGGGTCCACCGAAAGGCTAAATGCGTTTCGGAATGTCGGACGTATCATGGGATTGTGTTTACTTCAAAATGAATTATGTCCGATTAATTTGAATCGTCACGTGATTAAATACATTCTTCGGCGTTCCATTTCATGGCACGATTTAGCGTTTTTTGACCCCATTCTGTACGAATCACTGCGTCAGCTGATAGTGGATTCAGAGGGCGGTAATGACACTATGTTCGCCGATTTGGACCTTCGTTTTTCTGTTGACCTTTGCCCTGAAGAGGGCGGAGGGAATATTGAGCTTATCCCAAACGGTCGTAATGTTGAAGTGAATACACAAAATATGTATGATTATGTGCGACGATACGCCTCTTATAGAATGGTGAAATCTCAAGAGCGTGCTCTTCAGGTAATGTCATCGTCATTTTAAAATTATTTTAATTAAATTTTAATTATATTTTAATTTTAATTTATTATTCAGATGCTCCGTCAGGGAATTTTCGACGTTTTACCTCAAAACGCTTTAGAGGGACTCACGGTATATATAACAAAATAATAAAAAAATTTTAAATTTAAATTTAAAATTTTTCTTTTAATAAATTCAAAGGCCGAAGATTTTCGATTACTGCTCAATGGTGTCGGAGATATAAACATTCAGATCCTAATTAGTTATGTCACATTTAATGATGGTATGACACGTGTCATTTCTTTGTTACAATTATAGTGTATCACCACTTCCGAACATTGTAATTTATTTTTTAATGTATATACAGAGAGTGGCGATGGGACAGAGCATCTCTCGTATTTTAAGCGATGGTTTTGGTCCGTCGTGGAGAAGATGACCAATGGTGAGAAACAGGACCTGATCTACTTTTGGACGGGATCCCCCGCACTGCCCGCGTCCGAAGAGGGTTTTCAGCCTATGCCCAGTATCACCATACGGCCGAGAGACGACCTCCATTTGGCCACAGCCAATACGTAAGCACTTTTCTCTTTCGGCTTTTGTTTTATTATTAAATTTATATTTTATGCTAAAAAATAATAACGAAAATATTTTATGTTTTAACAAAATTTTAATAATATAATATACCGTATGATTCAATACAATTTACACCTTTGACCTTTTCTTTTGGTGTAATTTAATTGCATTGTATTTATTTGTAAATGTCTGATTTTGAATCATATTGTATTTTGATTTATATGTTAATATACAACAATGTTTATTGTATTGTTGCAGATGCATATCACGTCTTTACATACCGTTATATTCTTCGAAAACGATTCTCCGTCAAAAACTATTAATGGCGATAAAAACTAAAAATTTTGGTTTCGTATAAAACACCATTTTTTAATTATTTTAAATAATAATTAAAATGACATTTTTAATTAAACACTCATGTATATTATAATTTTTATCAAAATTATGATTTAATTATAATTAAATATAAAATATAAATATTCGCGAAATGTATACATTATTATAATTATAATTATTATTAATATTCATTCCGTAATATTAAATTTTAATTTTTAATAATGATATAATATTAAAAACATATGATATTAAATAATTTAATATCATGTATTTATGTATTTATAACATATTTACTAAATAATAGTATATATACAGTGCATCTGACTATAAACAAGAATATGTGCGACGCCTTTATGCATGTGTATGCTTAACATATGCATATTGTTTATAGTGAAATGCACTTTAGTATATGCGTCAAAAACTGCTTTTATTACAAAACTTCGATTTAAAATATACTCTCAAAATATAGACATTATATTCTGAGGTAAAATCATATGAAAAATTACATTTTAAATTTATTTATAAATTTTATACCAATTTTAAGGTATGTTTTTAGGTATGTTTAAAATGATTTAAATTACTATCATGGTGCAATTGAGGTAAAAGGGTACATTAGAAAATCAAATGTTAACATATTTATTATAAAATATAATGCAAACAAAAAACAAAGTGATTGCGTAATATTTTAAAGTTAAGGCTCAGGTTCTGTGTTTCTGAGCCTAGTGATGGATCGTTCCGGGAAAATAAAAATAGATTTCTGGAATTCATAGAAATTCCCAATTGGGAAGCTTCCCTACTTTCCCGGAATTCTCTCTTTAGGCCATCTCTATGTGTGGGTAGTGATGGCACTTTGAGGGAAAATAAAAATAGAATCCCGGAAATTCCCAATTGGGAAGCTTCCCAACTTTCCCGGGAATTCCCTCTTAAGGCCATCTCTATCTGAGCCTATTCTTTTCATTATATATATATATATAAATAATTTGGTGTGTGCATAACGCTGACGTCACACACATACGTAAGTTTACAGTGTGTTTAAACCTATTAATGTTTACGGCGATATTATTAAAAAGCATCAGTTTTATATTTTAATAATAATTAATTAAAAGATAAATTAAGATAATTAATCGGTCCCTTATAATAGTTATTAATAATTATATTAAAATATAAAAAATTAATATATTATAAAATATATTATATTAAAATTATTTACGCAACAATATGTATGTATGTATGTGGGTGTGTGGTCAATTTTTAAACGTGATTATGACGTCATATTGTAATTAAAGATTTATAACAAAATTTAAATATTAATTTTTTTAATTAAATTAAAAAACAATATAACAATATATTTATAGTATAATTTTATATAAACAAAAGTAATGTTAATTTTTCTTTAACAATAAATTAAGCTAATAATGTGATTAAAAATAATGAAATTAAATTAAAGAATATAAATAAATTAAATGTATAAAAAAATGTTGAATTTAAATGAAAGTACATACGAATGAATAGAATTTTAAGTATTTTAACGGGTTTACGATTCCACTAATTAAATATTAAAATATTAATTAAAAAGTCATATATGATATATCATACATAATATACATATCAATTTATAATAACATATTATTTAAATGTTTAAATTTTTACGAATTTTTTTAAAATTAAATACTATTAAAATATATTAATTTTATAATTAAATTTTTTATTATTTTTATTAATTTTATATTAAAAATTTGTTTTTTATTATTATTGTATTTTTAAACCATAATATAGTAAATGGCGTCATATATGATATGCAATAATATATGTGTTTGAATCAGAGAATCTCTTAATGTACGCCGTTTCATAAAACAAATACGTCATTGGATTGCAAAAATTAAGAACGTTTTTGTAATGAATCATACATTCGATGAATACAAAGTTTAATGGCGGATTTCGATGAAAACAATGTACATGTACAACATTTGAGTGTAAACATGTATCGTATGTAAAGTTAATCGGTCATTCGGTTAACAAAAATACATATAAATCGAATGACAATTATAGAACACCTCTTCTATAATAAGCAGAGCATTCTTAATAATAGCTAAAGACCTAAAATGGCCGTAAAAAACTTATTTTTTTCCAAAAGAGATATCAAAGAAATAATTAAATATGTGTCCATATATCTATAAAAATTATGACCTTTGACATAAAAAAATTTTGCTTTTTTTGGTTCATTTTACTTAAAAAAGCAAAAAAAAAGCAAATTTACTTTTTTCTGCTTTTTTGGGTTACTTTTTTTGAAAAATGTTTTTAAAATTAAAGTTTTTAAATGATTGAAAATTTTAAAAAATACAAAAAATGCAAAAATTTTTTATGAAAAAAAATAATTTTATTGAACATCATGTATGTTTAACCCTATCATGTGATAGGGTTGGATTCAGATACTTTTAGAATAATCGTAATTTCATATTTGGTACATCCCGTGGTACACGGTGTGTGTATTTTTGCGTACCGAATGACCGATTAACTTTACATACGATACATGTTTACATTGTAATGTACATGTACACGGTGTGCATTGAAAAGCGCCATTTCCTATGTATACATCTCACGTATGTTATGTATGATTAAAAAGTCGGCGTTCTCTATGCACATGACCCATTTATAGTGTATTTTTGAAGTAAACAACAATCACATTATGTGATTCACATATATAAACACCATATATTAATATCATATTTTACATTATTATACATATTTACATATTATATTATTAAATATATAAATAATATATTTATTTATATATAATTAAATATTATATTTATATAAATGAAAAGTGAAAATGCGTTTCTATTGAATTTAGACATAACATAATTTTGGATTAAAAACATTTTCATAATTTCCATGATCATAACGATGACGTCAAAGAATACATCGAAAGGTCCATCATCAGCATCTTCAGTGTCATCACATCTGAAGAATTCATTTGAGAATATTAACATAAACACTGATATCAGGAAAATGTCATATTTAAAGAAACTAAAGGTATACTTTGGGACGAGAAAATTACGTAATTATCTTTTGGGCTGTAATTTTCTGAAATTATCTTTTTTCAAATATTTTTTATAAAATTTTATTATTTAAATATTAAAACATTAATGATCACAATCGATTTCAATGTATTCACTTTCACTGTCACTTTCACTTTCACTTTCACTTTCACTTTCATTAACATTAATATTTAAAATTTAATTTTAAAATTTAAATATGTATATATATAAATATATTAACAGAGCTTTTCAATGCGCGAATTTTAAAACAAAATTTATATTTAATAATCACATCATCATTTTCAATTAATATATTTAAGAAAATGACGAAATGATTGTGTTTTATATAATTTTTTTAAAAAAAAGATGTATAAAAACGTGATTTTTTTTATTTAAAAAATATTTTTTATATTATTTTTCATGCGCCGTTAGATGGCGTCAGTGAGAAAATTACGCATAAAGAAATTTACTTTTATAAAAAGAAAATTACAGATTACACTATGAAATTTTCATGTAATTTTCTGAGGCATATTTCTATATACTAACATTTTACTCAAAATTACTCTTTTCATTGTGTAAATGTGCATATACACCTCTGCCTATGGTTTTAATAGACGATTTCAAAGTTTAATAACTTTTTATTTATAAAATAAATTCACATAAATTTTTATATATGAGAACATTACAGTGAACCCAAACATCGAAGAGTATAATTGTAATTTAATTGGGATATTATTGTGCTTTTTACATGCGTTGCGCCCTCTATAAAAAGCACATTCATATCCCTATTCAATTACAATTATACTCTTCGATGTTTGGGTTCACTGTAACATAATTGTTCGTTATCTCTAATGCCAACTTTTAAATACAATGTTCAAATGCTTATGACTATAGACGTAAAAAGTGCTTAAAATGCATTTTTTTATTTTAAGAGATATCAAAGAAATATGTGTCCATATCTATCGAAATATGACCTTTGGCACTAAAAAAAGTTGCTTTATTTTTCTTTTTTTAGTTCCTTTTTTTTAAAAAATTCCTTTACTCCCTTAGTATTTTTTAAATTTTAAATATGTGCTTTTTTATTGCTTTTTTTTTGGTTTATTTCGCCTTAAAAATTCTTTTACTCCCCCATTTGTATTTTCAAATTTTTTGAAAAATATGCTTATTTTGCTTTTTTTGTCATTTTAAATGCTTTTTTTGGTCTAAAATTTTGCTAAAATTTACGTCTCTAATTATCACCATTTGAGTACAATCGTTTTATATAATTTGAAATAAATGATTTTAAAATATTAATAATATAATTTAAGTTAATTTTAACTTTGGGATTAACAAATAAATTTTAGTGCGTTCATTTAAGCCATTTCTTCCCGTGCCATAAGGGTAGCACTTTCGATAAACTTCAGCGCAAGTAAATGTGCAGAACATTCTTAATTTTGTGCGATTTTATAATTTTTACACATTACAACATACTTATAATTAATTATTTTTCTTAAAATTTTTAATTATCATTGAAAATTGAAAATTTAATTCTAAAAATAAAAAATCGTCGCTTTAGTGTCGGCTCTGAATATTTTTATTCGATTTTAATCACGAATTTCGGAATGACCAAAGCTTTAATGGTATATGCATAAATGATTTCTTAAAATTTAAGAAAATTCACTTTAAAATCGTTTACTAAAACGTTTGACACATATTTATATATATGGATATTTTAAGTGTGATTTTAAAAGAATAATAATGTTTTTAAAAAATAAATTAATTATTATTTCGCCTTTAGACGAATAAAAAGAAATATTTCGTTTTAAGAAATGATTCAAACAATGGTTTGGCGCGAATTGAATATCATGATAATGAAAAGAAA
The DNA here is from genome assembly GCA_034697405.1 of Mesoplophora pulchra. NCBI lineage: Eukaryota > Metazoa > Arthropoda > Arachnida > Sarcoptiformes > Mesoplophoridae > Mesoplophora > Mesoplophora pulchra. Next base: position 3,168 of record JAQIXB010000086.1, on the reverse strand, counting down.
TTCAAAATCGGATCATCCCCTAAACGCTCAATAATCCTAAAGACATGTTTCAGCATTAATCGCAAAATCGATGCTAAAAACAAATACACGATCGCACTGTACACTAAAGACGATTGCTTTGGCATAGTCTTTGATGATGAATCAATGTTAAGTGAATGGTTCGATGCACTTTTGGAACTTCAGTCTATGTCCTGCACCGATGACTCTAAACATAGACTCAGAACACATTACGGTATGCATACAGTGTTTAACGAAATTATTTGACTATACTTTTATCTTTTATTTACAATTTAAATGCATTTAAAATGATTAATTAATTAATTGAATATATTATTTAAATGCCGCAATATATGGGGTTTAATATTTAGTTATTATTTTATTAAATATCATTTTAAATATTTAATAAATCATTTTTAAAAACTTTTATAATTTATTGCAAATTTTATTTTTAATTTATTTATATAATAATTTAAAATATTAAAATATTATGATATAATTTCAATTCAAAATCCATATAAATAAATAAATATGTAAAAATAATTTTTTCTGATGAATTTACCGGAAATCGGACACTTTTGAAAAATATATTATTTTTAATAATTTTGAAATTTTAATTAAATTTAATAAAATTCATCATAATTCATTATTTTATAACATTAAAAGTTATTAATTTTAAGAATCTGAACATTTATAAGAATTATAAATGTTCAGTTATGTTCAGTTAAAACCTTTTTATTTAAAAAATACAAAAATTTTAAAAATTTTTCACTGAATTAATAAAAAATTTATTAATATATAATAAAAATATAAATGTCACGAATATGGACATTCATTTACCATTAAATTTATTTCGGGATATTTACAGTGCGACCATATTTTGGTCATACCTTTAAAAATGCATTATTTTAAAATATGACCAATTTTTGTATTTAAAATATAATTAAATAATTATTTTATTAAATAAATATTAATATTTATATTTTTAATTTGTAACAAAATAATTAAAATTAAATTTTTAATTAATGCCCAAAAATTAAATTGAAAGTCAAACATGTATATTTTTTAAAGGGTGTCACGTTATTTTGTTAAACACTATACACTTTTACTTCTGTCTGCACTTATAACTTATGTTTTACTTAAAACTAAAACAATTACATATGAATAAAAATTTCTAAATAATACCAAAGAATCTCTATAAAAAGGTGACTTAAAATGTATTCGTATTTTAAAAGTTTCAGTGTATAATATTTACTGTAATTAGTAATGTGATATAATAAATACAATAAATATTATTTTTTATTGACTGACATTTAAAATGTGAGATTAACTAGAAAAGTATATCTACAAAAATTCCAAGAAAATAGCAGGCTATGATATGAGCAAACGTTTTCAACTAATGAATGGCCATAATTTCCCAAATTCTTAATATAACACAATATACGGACATTTCAAATGTTCCGTTTATTTCTGCCCAAAAATTATGAGCATTCTATAGTTATAAGCGCTTTCTCTTTATAAACTATAAAATTTATATAATCATTTTTTAAAACTTTAATAATAAAAGTTTACTCATGATATAAGCACTGCGGATAAAAGGCTATTCCCAAAAGAGTAATAAATGATCGTTTAGTTCATTTGTGTGTTATTATATGACGTAAATAGGAACAGACACCGCTCATCATTTGATTTTAGTAATTAATACATTATTTAATTTTAGTCAATAATTTATATATGTTTATTAATAGAATTTAATAGCATTTTAAAATTTGTTTATAATATATTAATATAATAATAAAATTTATGATATAAATATAATATTTATATTATATTTTAAAATAAATATAATTCGTAAAATTTATAAATAAAATTTAAAAATTGAAAATTTCAGTATATTCACATCAATAATTTTTTTCATTTTTCGATCATTTACCCTTTAATATTAAATAAAATGAAAACAAATACTTTGAGACTCATAAATTCTATACATTAAATAGACATCGTTAGACATTAGTTAGTGTCTAGACACAGACATAATCTCACATTAAATATATTTTTCAAATATATATATATATATATATATATATACTTAAACCTCGAATATGAAACCCTTACATAACAGAAACCTCTTTAAGACTAAAGAATTTCCTGCTTCCGATTTACACCCATAGATTTAACATAAGGGGAAAACTCTAAAAATCCGAAACTGACAAATTTCGGTGAACATATAGTTAATTAAAACGTCCGTAACGGACATTTTTAAAATTATTTATAAAATATTTAAAATTTAAATTTTTGTTTATAAAATGTTTATTTATTTTGGATATTAATTAAATTTAAAACAAACTCATGATTTACAATGGAAAAGTTACTATTCCGTGAAAATTTTGAAAATTCTACTAAAATTCTGTATAAATTATGATTAAAATTAATTTAAAGCATTAATAACATTGTTTTGATAAATTAAACATCATATTAAACGTTAATATATTTTACCATGGTTAACATAGGGACCTCTAAATGACGGAAACTAAATACTTTTTAACTATTTAATTCAGAAAAATCCTGCTTTCGATGCTTTCCGTTTTTTAGAGGTTTAAGTATATAGGTATATATACTTAAACTTTATTTAAAAACATTAACAATAAAACTTATCTAAGATAAAATTGATCTGAGACTGGCATTTCTGTATATACAGTCGAACCTCCCTAAGACGGAATCCATTGGAAGCAGGGTATGTGTCCGTCTTAAGGAGGTTTTGATGAAAAATACTATTTTTTCAAAAGTTTTATTTATTAATATTTAAATATACACCCAATGATGTTTGAGAATTTTAGCATTATTTACAATTAAAATTGTAATTAAATGATATAATTCTGTTTATTTTTTAACATAATGTCACCGCGAATTATTAATGCATTTTTAATTTTTTATTTTCACATTCAAAATATGATAATAGATTTTCAATTTCTTTAATCTCTTAAATATCTATATCTGAATCTTGAAAATTTTATATTAATATTTCTCTTTATATTTAACTTTTTTATATATTTATAAATGTATATATACAGTAGAACCTCAGTAAGGCAGAACTTCTACAGTAGTCCCGCATATAAGGTGGACCCAGTGCAGACCTTAGTGCTATTCAATGCGTACGCTTAACATATGCGT
>JAQIXB010000085.1:0-29532 GCA_034697405.1 Mesoplophora pulchra | reverse complement strand
AAATGATGAATATATTTTGATATTTGCTAATTCTACGAATAAATAATTTATATTTTTAAAAAATTATTATTATATCAGACTCAGGGTTATTTCAGAATTAACCTCTCATTACAATTATATACTATTTTTATTATCGAATTTATAAAAATTAATAATGCGTTAACAATGATTAATAATAATTATTAATATAAAACTATTTTATAATTATTTTATTATTATATATTGTTTTATTTAAATATTAACATTTAATTGTTTAGTATATTTTTATATAATTATTTAATAATAATAATAAAATAAATTTAAATAATTGATTCGATAATAAAAATTGTAAATTCCTAATAATGTCGAAAAATATTTTCAACTATCATTAGCCAATTGAAAGTGAACATTTATTACATTTATTATGCTATGGATATTTGGCATATACTGTCATTAGCTGAGACTTTTAAATCACACCATTATTAGTTTTTCACTATGAACATTATGTATTATAAATCATACATCATTTTAACAGCTCTAATAATAGCTGTTATAATCAATAATGATATATTATATGCCATAATTTATAAAAATTTAAATAATGCATAAATTAAATCCCAAATATAATATATGGGATATAATACAATGGAAGTAATTTAATAATAGAGCTGTCATTATTAGCGATATAATTGTGGTTAAATTTAATTCACATTAAAATAAATATAATTGTTATGAATGGGCTATGTATAAATAAATAATGTAAACATATAAAAGTATATTATTTAAATATATATTTATCTTTATATAAAATAAAGTGATAAAACTAACTATTAAATTAAGTCATACTTTCAATGTATTCACAGTCCAATGATTGTTATTGATCCCAATCTATAGGGAGAATGGTCATTGTTGATTTAGGATATGATTCATTGAAAAGCTTTTGATTATGGAGAGCGTTACATTGTAAAGGGTATAGTAAAATCCAATGATTGACCATAATATAATAGATGCGATGATTCATAGTACAGTCATTGCTTTTCTGCGGTTAAATTACCCGTTTCGGATAATACGAAGTACTATAAGTACTATAATATAATGTAGAATAATGTAGAAATACTATAGAAATACTAAAAAGTAGTATTTTGAATCGATCGGAACACAAAATTACATTATATACATTTATGTTTTAGGAAAAGTTTACTAAATTGAGGGTCGCATTATTGTCTTTTCTATTCTTAGGGTGTAATTTTTGAAACTAAAATGTTTTAAGTATATATCGTCACAGACTCCATATGTTATAATTTTAAAGCTATTATGCTAGTATATGCTAGTAGCAAAGCCATATTTTCTATTATATTATTACCTGAAAAGATTAACTTTTTAAACCCATTTTATTATCATATATAAAGCATTTTTATATGTATTTTTATTTTTATATTATTCTTTATGCTTTTATTTCTTTATTTAATGTCTTTTCATAAATAAATTTAAATTTCAAAACTTTTATTATAAAAGTTTTGCCTGCTTTTTAATGAAATTATTTAAGCATAGTAAATATAAGCTGTTTGTACATTCATGCATATAATTGAAATTTATATTATATTAAATTAAAATATATTTACGATTAAAAAGTAAACATGAATAAAGAATGTACTTATATATTCTAAGAGTTCATATGAATTATAGACATACATATATATACATAATAATTTATAAATAAAATACTATTATTATGTAAATAAATAATAAATTAACTAAATTAACAGGATGCTAGTTGGCGCACCACGGGCTCAAAGTGGTCAGCCGGGAACTAATCATTCGGGTGTCGTGTATAAATGTTCATTAACCACATTTAGAAGAGACTGCATTCCCATAAAGATTGATCAGGATACTCAGTGTAAGTTAATGTCAAATGTATATAATGTTAATACTTTCTATTATATATCAATTATTATGTTAATTAATAATTAATATTAATACAGCTCCTGATAAAACCACTTCAAAGGACAATCAATGGTTAGGGGTAACTGTTAAAAGTCAGGGTCCGGGAGGATATGTCATGGTAATTTTTCTTTTATTTGTATTGATTTCAATTAAATAGTTTACACTAAAGTTTAAGTAATTTATAAATGTATATATTACGTATTTTATTTTTGGTAATAAAATAGCATTGTGTTGTAAATAAATTCATGGTTTACAAAAAACAGTAATTAATTTCAGTATACATAAAAGTGATTACACATGTATTTACTGTTAACTTAGACATGTGCACATCGTTATGTATTAAAAGGACCCGATTTTCAGTGGGGTCAGGGAATATGCTATTCATTGTCGCAATATTTGGACTTTAGAAGAGCGTGGGAACCATGTTATAATAGACCCGTCAGTAAAGCACATGAACAATTTGGTAATTTTTTTAGTTAATCATTTGTTATTTTTGAATTTTAATGATATAATTTATTTTAAAGGGTATTGTCAGGCTGGTACTAGTTGCGAAATAACTGAAGATTATGATATTGTAATAGGATCTCCGGGACCCTATACGTGGCGGGGTACCGTATTCACAAACTCTATTAGGTATTTTTACATTAAATTAATATATTAAATTTTCTTTCATTGCGTAGGAATAGTTTCCTTTAATATAAATTTTAAATAATATACCATTTCTACCTACATTTATAGTATAACTTCCTACATATATAGTAAACTTCCTACATGATAGTACATGATAGTATTTTCATTAAAGAAATAACAGATTAAAATTTTTTGCTTTTATCCACTTTTTAAAGGTTATTAATTTAGTGAACTCTTTTAATATTAAGAATTGTGATTCAAAAAAACCTTAAAAATGATTATAAAAACTAATAATGTTCATTTAACAGGTTTCGTATACGCGATGATAAAATATGGTATGTTTTAATACAATTTTATGATAAAATTGTCTCTAATTTTAAGTTTCATTCATTGTAAAGGTATTTGGCCCCTGTACTTGAATCTAATTCACCCGTCGATAAATATAGTTATTTGGGTAATAATAATATTATGAATAATACTACTTTTATGAATTAATATCGCCTTTGCCTTTTGTGGTAATAATTTAAATTTATTATGTTTCTTATAATTTGAGGGATGAGTGTTGCTTCCGGTAAATTTTTCGATGATATAACTAGTTATGTGGGAGGTGCACCACGCGCTAATGGAACAGGTATATTTTATTACATTATGATTAGCATTTTGATATATTATTATGATAATATGATAAATATATTATGCCAAAGGTCAGGTAATTTTCTTCACGAAACAAAAGGGGGAATCAAATTTTGGTGTAAATCTCATATTAAACGGGGAACAATTTGCATCTTCATACGGATATCAGATGACATCACTCGACTGTAATGGTGATGGGTCAGTTCATTTTTTACAATTTTTAATTTTTTAAAAAATGATCAATAAAATTACAATAAAATTTGTGAACAGTGTTCTCGATTTGGCCGTCGGTGCACCATTTTATTACAGCAGAACTGAGGGTGGTGCCGTTTATATATATATAAAAACGTCAAAAAAAGAAATTTCACCATCGATACGTTTGACAGGAAAACCTGAATCTAGATTTGGATTCGCATTGGCCAATGCCGGGGATTTAAATAAAGTATGAATATTAATTGAATATTTAATTTAATGAAAAAAGAAATTTATTTTACTTTTGTGCCCTTTTTAATGGTAATTTATTTGAAATTCCTATTTAAGGACGGATATCATGATTTAGCAATCGGTGCACCATATGAAGACGATGGTGTCGTGTATATCTATTTAGGGTCATCAAAAGGTGTTAAAGAAATACCATCACAGGTTATTAAATCATCAGATTTACCCAAAGATATCGGAACAATAAAAACATTCGGATATTCATTATCAGGTAATATGATATCATATTTTAATATAAATTCTTATGTATTATAAGGTTTATGAACCATTAATATATACATGTACTATTAAAAGTTACGTTAAATGCATTATATTGTTAAAGATTATGGCTCTGTATTATAAAATATTATCTTTTAAAACTTTAAATATTCTATGAAATGAATATAAGAGATGAAATTATTTAATTTTTTGCTTAAAAATGCATTTTAATATATTTATTAAAAATTAAGCGCATATAAAAGATGTAAACGGATTTTTTTAAATTATTATTTATTTCGTCCTTTTTTTGTTTAATAATTTTTGTAAATTAATATAATTTAAATTTTAAAAATTTTAATCAAAAACAGTATAAATATTACTACATAATTCAAAAGAATATAAATAATATTTGCATTTATTTTAAATATATTTAAATTATAAATGAAATATTTATATAAAATAATAGTATTTTAAGAGATTTAAAAGCTTTGTTGTTATGTGTTAAGTATGTGTTAATTTAACGAAAGTTTTTTTTTGGAATATTTATAATATCAATCGTTATATTTTAAGACTTTTATTGTAAATTAATTAAATTCTATTTTAATTTATAATAAATTTGAAATTTAAAATTAAATCATATGTATATTATTTATAAAAAGGGTCATTAGATTTGGATCAAAATGGATATCCCGATTTATTAGTGGGCGCATATGAAAGTGATTCGGTGAGTTTTTAATATAAATTTAAAATATAATAAAATTTAAATAATGATGTAAAATGATAGATAATACTACTCCGTTCGCGTCCGATTATTGATATTGTGACATCAGTGACCGGTCATCTTTCGCAGATTGACCCTAATACTGAAGGATGTGAGGATGATCCTCATTCTAAATTAGTGTGTTTCTCATTTAATGCGTGTTTTAAATTTAATTCAACTGAACGCACATTATCATTTTTAAAATTGCGATATCGTATTGAGGCAGAGACATATACAGGTATATTTTTTAATTTTATTTTTTATAAATTTTAATTGAAAATTCAAAGGTAAAAAATATTATCGTGTAAAATTTGGTTCATCTCAAGACACTGATTCTCCAAATATTGTAGAAAAAGATATTTCAATAAAGGGTAAGTATTTATAAATTATAATTTATATTAAATTAATTTAAAAATATTTTATTTGTAATTAACAGGCGCAAGTGACTTACAGGGTGATCATTGTTCAAAAGAAATTGTATATTTAAAAGATAAATCCGATATTCAAAATCCTGTAATTAAACATTAATTATAAATCAAATTATTAAAAAAGACATTAATAAAAAATTGAAATTTTAGGTGATGTTTAAATTAACATATTCATTGATACAAAAAGATCCACGAATGCCCACTGATGGTGAAATGTTACCCGATATTAATAAATACCCGATACTTAATCAGGAAGAAGCGCATCGTATATTTCAGGCACGATTTTTAAAAGAATGCGGTATGTATATTGTAATGTAAATAGAAATGAATATCCATTTCTAAAAATGGATATAAATGTGTGTATATAATTATAATATGTTTATAATAAACGAATTTAGGCTCTGATGAGGTTTGTGAGAGTGATCTCATAGTAAACGCTGAACTGTTTATTAAACGTAAAGAGGGAACTCATAATTACGTGCTTTATTTGGGTAATACTGAAGTTAAATTTAGCTCTATAAACATGAAATAGTTATTTATATTTCGATTTTTTTGTGTATTTCAGGCGAAGAACCGCTAAATATGGCTGTTAAAGTGATAAATCGTGGTGAACCCGCATATGATGCAAACGTATATGTGACACATCCCTCGAGTCTTAGTTATGTCGGAAGAAAGATCGTGGTATTTATACCATTATTATATCATTAATTACATTAATGATTAAAAGCAATTCATTTATTAATCACTTATGACGTTATTCATTTGTGTATAGGTCGGGGATCAGGTCGATTGTATTCCACAAAATAAGACTGTCCTAAAGTGTGATTTGGGAAACCCTTTCAATAAAGGAAAGGTTAGTATTATTACTATGGTCCCAACTTTTCGGGAATAAAAATTTAAAATTCGGGTGCGAAATCGGGAACATAAATGCACAAAATTCTGGACTTAAAATTTAAAAATTTCCTCTTAGTATTTTTTAACATAAAATTGAAATATTTTCTTCTAAACACAAATTTGTCATTTTGTTTATAAAAGCGTTTTATGTATAAAATGACATTATTTTTAATATTTTAATAAAAATTATGAATCATATAATATAATTTTTAAAATACTAAAACATATTTATATATTAATAGCAATAATAATATATAATAATGTTTTGAATTTTATTTTAGGCTGAATTTCATTTGCGATTCAACCCTATAGGACTATCAGATTCAGAGACTAGTTTACAAATTGATATTAGTACGACCACGTAAGTCATATATTACTTTTTTATTTCAATTTTATGTATATGTAAATTATGTTTTAAAATATTAAATCATATATTATTTATTTAAAAAATAAACATTATTTATATTTCGTATTTATAATTTAATAATACATAAATATGCATAAATATTGTATAACATGTATAACATTTCTTTAATAAAATACATATATTGTATTAATATATACATTTATTACACCGGTCGTAGAGACAGATTGTGTTTGAATTCTCTTAACGCACTATATATTTTAAACATTCATAAGTGAATTCAAGTGCATGCTGTATCTACGACCTATGTGATTTACAGTAATAATTTTACTTTCATAAGATTTAATAAAATATAAATATAAAATGTATATTGTGGCATCAGTGATGTTATGCAATATAAAATGCATGTTTTATAAATTTTACATATAAATATAAAAATATGTTTAATATTAATATTTAAAATCATAATAAATATTTTGATAAAATTGTTATAAAGTCATTGACTTCAGATAAAACAAAAGTGAACTTTGAATGTCATTTTATCATTTTATTATGTAAATTAACATATTTTATCTAAATGCAGATACAATAATGTAATACAATGATAATGCTCAAAAATTTACGTTTAAAATAAATATTTGATTTATTGATTTTAAGATGCATATTAAACTATAAATAGTTAACCACAGTTGGCCTAAAGCCATTTAAGCACTTAATACACATGATGTACAATAATTAAGAAACAAAAATATTGTGTAAAATTTGTTTCACTGAAAATGCAATATTTAATTTTAAATATTTTTAATCATAAATTTTATTTTTTGATTACTTTTTATTTTAACTCTGTAAATGTTATATTTATTTAATAATATGAAAATTGATAATTTTATTATAATTTAAATATTATATTATTAAATAAAAATATTGGAATGACATTAATCACGAAAAATGAAATATATTTAGTCATTAATAATAGTACATAATAGTATAATGATAGTGATACTGACAAAATGACACTCCCAATTCTTTTGTTAGCTATGGTTATCGCAATGAAATTTTATCGTAAATCTATAACTTTTGCTTTTTATCATTATAATATTTTGAATCCATGACCTTTGACATTTCCTGCATTATGTTCTATTTAATGACATAATGTAATATTATATAAACATTATAAACATTATATAAAATGATAAAATATTACATCCTTTTTATAATGATAATTGATGCATATTATATATGAAATATAAATATGGTTAATTCAAATTTAAATTTAAAAATCTTTTAATATATATATATATATATACATAAATATATAATATTTGGGTCTATGACAAAATGCCCACACCCAAAATCGCCACGGCCGAAATGCCCACAGCCAAAATACCCACAAAATTTAATTAAACACGAATAACTTTAATAAAAATTGTTATTTTTTAATATTATCTTATTTTTTAATAAGTAATTAAAAATGCATATTAATATTTAAATTTAAATTATATTTATTTTTTTGCGATTTTTAGATTTTTTATAAAACTATTTTAAAATTTCTTTTATTATAATCAAATACATAAGAATATTATTTAATTTTTAATTATTTATTAGAAAAAAAATAATATTTAAAAATAATAAATTTTTATTAAAGTTATTCGTATTTAATTAAATTTTGTGGGTATTATGGCTGTTGGCATTTTGTTTAGGAACGATAATATTTATACTATGTATAAATACTATAAATTAATGTATAAAAAACTTTATTTATGATTTATTAATTGAATAATATCGAATGCTAATTTTTTATATGAAAATATTTTAATATTAAAACAATTGTTTATAATGATTAAAAACCTAAATTTTATACAATATTTTTAACCAAAAAAAGTGCCATTTTAAATGCCAAAATAAGCAAAAAAAAAAGCAAATTTTTAAAAATTTTAAAAATACTAAGGGAGTAAATGATTTTTTAAGGAAAATTCCAATAATAACCAAAAAAGATATGGACACATATTCAATTATTTCTTTGATATATTTTAAGAAAAAAAAGTTTTTTACGACGATTTTAGGTCTCTAATAATGATTAAAAATATTCATATTACATATTGTTATTATTTTTAAAATAAAGAGATTTAATTAAAATGATATTAATTTAATATTAAATTAATTTTGTAGTACTAGCATGGATAAATCCCCGAATGATAATGATATAGTTTTAAATGCTGAAGTAATACGTAATGCAGAGTTAGAAGTAACCGGTAATTCCGAAGAACAACAGGTTCGTTATGGCGGTGAAGTAAAAGGAGAATATGCCATTGTAAGTTAAATAGTGATTAACAAACACTATTTAGCATATAAACTATTTAATGTATAAAATTAGAAATTTGAAGAGGAAATCGGCAGCAGAGTTTATCATAAATATATAATCCGTAATCTCGGCCCATGGCGTGCCTCAGAAATCAATGTAAATATATCATGGCCTTATCAGGTTGAGAATGGGCGTGATCATGGAAAATGGTAATTTTGCATTTTTAAAAAAATAGTACCATATTAATACATATTGTAATTTATTATTGCAATTTACAGAATTTCATAATTTACATAATATTTTATTCTTTTATTTTATGACTGAAATTAATTTTTAAAAATTTTACTATTGATACATGAAATATTATAAGCATAATATAAGCATAGTGATATTTTTTAAAATGCTATTATAGGCTCTTATATTTAACCGGAACACCTCAAGTTTCGGGTCAGGGGGGCAAAGGGTATTGCACAATGGGACCGGATCAGGTCAATCCACTTAATTATAAGGTAATTATGTTTTATAATATATTAAATTATATGATATTTCAGAAAAACGTGACATTTTTGGAAAAACAAAAGTTTTACTAAAACGATGGCACAAAAATAATTATTCACACTTTTGCATGTCACTGTTTTAATACTTTAATTAAGTGCATTCACTATGCACCATCATAGTTATAATTTAGCGGTGATCGGTTTTTATTACTTTAACTAATCCTTCAATAGGTTAATCCTCACTCTGACATGAATGATAATGACTATTTTGATGTAAGTAAACAATGCATGTATGCACTAAATTATTAATTTTATTTATAATGCTATTTTATTATCTTTGCAATTTTTAATTATAAAATTTATTTATTATTTTATAACAAATGGTTTCGGCGATACCTTTCAATATTATTACCTATATTCTTATCACAAATAAAATTAATATATAATTTTAAAACAAAAAATTAATTTTAATTTTAAAATAGTATTTTATTCTTTAAATTTTATTTCTCCGTATTAATTTGAAAATATCAATGAAATTATCCATTTAATTTATTCGCTGATTTCATATTTATATTTATTTTAAAATTTTGTATTAAAAAGCGATTTATTTATTTTTAGAAAAAACCTGAAAACACAGGTAAGTCACAGTCAATCACTACGAAATCGCGTAAAAAGAGGGAAATGGTGATTATGCCATTAGAAGTTCGGTCATCCGATGGGACCGTCCAAAAATTGGTTAAAATGGTACTGTAATATTTTTTTAATTTTTTAATAATGATATATTTTATTTTATAATTTGAATGATAATTATTAAAATAAATTGAATATTTTAAAATTTATAAAAAATGTAATAATTCAAATGCATGAGTTATATAATATAATTATAATGTATATATATATACTGAATATTTTTCTTTAATTTTTTGTCCATATATTAAGGAGAAAATAGGAGCGTATATCGGAATAAATGCATTCATTTTTCCCCTTTTTATTTGTCAGATATTCTAAGCATTAAATTAATCTCATCCCTCATCCCTCACCCCTCATCCCTCTCTTCATTTTCTATAAGAGAATTAAATAGGGTATGGCAAAATTCTTTTTAAGATAAAATAAAAGAATTCTTTAGGACACTTTAGTTTTTTTGAGGTTTTACTGTATAAATATAATATTATTTTTTAAATATAAATATTTTTATTTATAAATATTTATACAGTAAAATATATTTATGAAATAACAAAATATAAAAGCATATGTTTGATTTTCAATGCTTTACTGATGACACAAATGGTTTAAAATGTATATATGACCCGCGGCGAAACGCTATGACTATTGATGCACATCATTTTTGACACGTATTTATGAAAGCCTATGATTTAATAGTGGAAACGGACGTTTTCACATATGCCTCAATTCCTATGATTTTAATAAATATACAGTAAACCTCTACATGACGATCGGCCCTGACCCTAGATTTTATTCCGTCTTATAGAGGTCCCTTTGTAAACCATAGAAAAACATTAACTTTTCATATAATGTTTGATATATTATATGTTTGATGTATATAATGTTAATATTTAGTCTCATTTTATGATTAAAGTTAATTTTTATTATTTATTCATTTTTTTAATAAAATCTTTTAATCATTTTTGCGGACTGTGCATGAAACAGAAACCTTTTCAATAATGTATAAACGCATATTTTTTCGAAATTTTTAATTAATTTAATTAAAATAATAACCAAATATTTTATACATTAATATTTAAATTAATTAAAAAATTTAAGTGAAATTATAAATATTTCGTGCAAAATAATTAAAATTTTGTTCGTTTGGGAGGTTCTGATTATACTATAGGTATATTATTATTATTTCAAAGGAAAAGCGTTCGTTTTCGTTTTGTAGAGGTTCCGTCTTATAGAGGTTTCCTTTTATGTTAAGTCTATGGGAGGGATTCGGGCCCAAAATTATATTTTGTCTTAAAGAGGATTCGTCTTATAGAGGTTCCGTCTTGTGGAGGTTCCATTGTAATTTGATCATTCAATTAATGAATAAAATACAGTTTTAAAAATTTAATAATTATGTTATAAAATTCAAATAATTATAATTTATCACACGATGGGATTCGCATTTTTTGGTCACACCCTATATTTTAAGTGCTTTTATATTCTTAAAAATAATTATTATTTTTTTATTTACATATAAATTGATTTATACATTTTATCAAATTATGCGATAAAAGTATGGGAAACCTTTAAATGTATTTAATTTACCGTATAAAAATAAAATAAAAAGCATTTAATCAAAACCTTTTTATAAAAAATGAATACATAATAAATATCCCATGGCAATTTAAATTATAGCATCACAATGGAATCGCATATTGTTTCGATGTTATGTTTTAGAAAATATTAGAATAAAGTTTAAATAAATTTTAGTTAATTTTTATTTCATCTTTGTACTTTTCATTTTTTGCGTTAATACATTTTTCTAAATCCGTATGCATATAAAATCCAAACGGACATTATTTTAATTTTTTATTACAAAAAAATATGATTTTTATATAAACTTTAAATGTTCAAAAATGTTGATTTAAATTATATAATATTAATATTAAAAAATATATTAATTGACATTAATTTTTCTAAACAGAGCTGTGGTCATGGGGCACGGTGCTTTAATTTTACATGCGTCATTCAGGGATTAGCAGCGAATCAAACGGCGGTAATTAATCACTTTAAATAATGAATTAAATGTGATTTAAATGTATGCATTAATACACAGGTAATTCGTATTCCCGCGCGACTTTGGAATGCGACACTCGTGGAAGACTATGCCAATGACATAAATATGGTCAGTATTAAATCAAACGCTGAGATACGTCTCGACCCATCACTTAACATTAAACAGGAACGACATAATGACTATTTTAGCGTGAGTTATATTTAAAATTAAAAATATTAATTTTATATATTAATTTACATGTAATTATAATGACATTAATGTTTAGGTCGAAACAATAGCTATTCCCGATGTGACACTATTATCAGCACAGAAAGTATCATGGTGGATAATTATTTTGGCAGTTTTGATCGGTCTCTTTTTATTATTTGTATTAATATTAGCATTATATAAGGTTTGTATTTTATTTAATTTATTTCAATTGAATTTAATTGACATTTGTATTTTTAGTTTGGATTTTTTAAGAGGAAAAAACCCGAATATATTAGAGCATCGACAGAAGATAAAGATATAAATAATTATAATTAAATTTAATATAAATTTATATATTTTAAAATCAAAATGTGTTCGTCCATTTTTGCATTTCATTAATACATAATTAACGAAATTCATTACATTTTCATAAAAAAGTGAGAAAATAATTGTTAAAATTAAAGTTTTTAAATATTACATTTTAATTAACATAATCAAAAATACAATGTTAAAATTTAAATTAAAATTAACTATTTACTGTTTTAATATTTTAGCGTAAATATTTCTCTGTGCAATCGGCGCAATGAATTAATTATATTTTAATATAAAATGAATTTTTTGATATAAAATAATTTTAATTTAATTGATTTTAATTTATCATTAATGATGCGGTTGTGAAATGTATAAATTATTTGTAAATTAAATTCCATATAAAATTTTAATCTAAATTTTTTAATATATAAAATTACATGAATTTTTAATTAATTTATTTTCTAATTTATTTTATTTAATACCATCATAATTTTTTTTAAAAAAATTAATACAAAATTAAGGTTTTAATTAATTTTATTATTAATGCATTATTTATTTTTCAGACATAATATAATAATCCTTTATTTTTATAATGCATTTTCAATGAATTTTTTCATCATTTCATTATATTTTAAAACAATGTTAATATGAAACTTTTTAAATATTTTATTCATTTTAAAAATTTAGCATTTTTATTAATTTAAAACTTAGATTTGAATTATTTAGTATTATGTTTCGGAATCATATAATGGATGTCTCATAAAATAGACATTCGATACTTTTAAGATTTATTCGAATAATTATCTAAAAATCAAAAGTATTATTTTTTGAATAATTATGTGTCTCAAAATTAAGCCTTTATTTTGTTATAATTAAAATTTAGAATTTCTCAAAAAAAACTGATTGTGTATGTTTCCAATTCCCAATACTCCCAAATTTTTTAGACTATAGTTATAATTTTTAAAACAGTTTTATGAATATAGTGTCAAATTTTTAAGCAGATTTTACATTAGTATATTATTAAATATATAATTTATTTTAAAAGAAACAAAAAAAGCACAAAAAAACACTTTTATTTTGCTTTAATGTGAATATATAGATATATGGATATATGTAGATGTGGAGATATAGATATTGGTCATATAGATATGGATACATATTTACTTATTTTTAGGATATTTTTTAAAAAAAAGCAAAAAAGAAGTTTTTGACACTCTATTTGTTACGTATTAACAATTGAGGACCATAAATATCGATAAAGTTTTGTCATTGATTATAATGCTCTCATATTTCCAAATCCGGATTCAGAATATCAAAAATGCACTTTTACTTTTTGTATATTTAATGATTATTACTAAATACCTAAATAACTAAATACAGTGGAATCTCCACAAAACTGAACCTCTACATTACGAATCCTCTTTAAGACGAAATGAAATTTTGAGCCCGAATCCCTCCTATAGACTTAACATTAAGAGAAACCTCTATAAGACGGAACCTCTACAAAACGGAAACGAAAGCTTTTTCGTTAAATAATGTATACCGTAAAGTATACATACAGTATAATCAGAACCTCACAAACGAACTAAATTTTAATATTTTTGACTGAAATATTCATAATTTACTTAAATTTTTTAATTAATATTAATATTAAGGTAAAAAAGGTAAATGTTAAGGTAAAAAATATTTATTTATTAAATAATTTAATTAAATTAATTAAAAAATTTGAAAATATTTGTCCATTGGTATTTGGCAATTACATTTGGTCCTTCTAATATATACATTCATATATTTACAGTAAACAAACTTTTCCAAGAGATATATTGTAATTGAATAGGGATATGATTCTGTTTTTTACATGCGTTGCGCCCTATATAAAAAGCACAATAATATCCCTATTCAATTACAATATATCTCTTGGAAAAGTTTGTTTTCTGTAATGAGCGCATATATTATTAAAAAATAGAAAATTTTATTAAAAAATGAAACTAAATATTAACATTATATAATATACCAAAAATTATATGAAAAGTTAATATTTTTATTATGGTTTATATAATAATATAGGAACCTCTATAAGACGGAAAAAAATCTTGGGCCAGAGCTGTTCGTCTTGTAGAGGTTTTACTGTATGTATAAAACTCTATTTTTTACTTTAATAATTTTTTAAAATTTTACAAATGGAGTAATGGATAATTAAGACAATGTTTGGAAATTATAAAATAAATTAAAGCTAAATTATTTTAAATTAATTTAGTTATTAATTTAAATTAGTATAACATATTAATTATAAATATGCGTTTAAATTCAAAATTATTCTAAAATTCCCAAAATATGGTGAATTTTCATTAAATATACATATTTATTTTTGGTATTATTAACGATGCTGTTTTATAACAATTTTGTTTAAAATTTGAAACTCTGTGTTTATTTGTGTAAAATACAATAGTATTTTAATTAAATGTAATTACAAAAGCGATTTAATATGCATATATTAATATAATTCCTGTTAAAGCAGTAACAGACCGTAAACAGAATAAACCGCCATCGGCAATAACGTAATATTACCGTAATATGCACGATTAAAGTTTAAACCGACAGTTACGGTTAACTGTTCACATCACTGATGGAATTTGAATTTATGTTTAGATGCTTCAGTCATATGAACAGTTTGGAGAAGACCCAAACTCACTTAACCATAGCTAAATTTTATCGCATTAATTACCATATTTAATTCATTAAATGCTTATTCATGATCAAACCCATTCCTGGAATTTAAAGGCATTTAAAGTTTTGAATATTTCCAAAATGAAGGTTTTTCATATCGCGAGGTTTGAGTGGGGGGGGGGGGGCGGTCATATACCTCGATGTATAAGACCGGGTCTTATATCGCGAATTTTGAAATGAATATTTTAAACGATGTATTTTTAGACGTAATTTATAAAATACCGTATAACATTTTAGTATAGACTATTTTGGGACATGCGCATTCATGATTTTAAGCGTTCTTTAGTTCTTATACCAAGTTAGGTTAGAGTGGGTGATCTTAAACCTCTAGGTATAAGACCATTAAAAAATGATCACCCCTCGCGATATAAGATCAGTGCTTACATGTGAGGTAAAACGGTATATGAAAATTATATTTTTTAATTTTTTATATTTAAAATTTTATTCCATTTTATAATTATAGTTTTTTAAAATCCCTATATTTTTGCCACACTCTGTATTTAGGATTTAATAAAAATTATTTTTATATTTTACTATTTTTCAAAATTCCTATATTTTGGTCACACCCTGTATTTAATATTTAATAAAAATTATTATATTTTTATTTTAACATGAATTTAATAATTAAAAAAATAAAATAATTTTTTTGTTACAATTCTATTTTACATTATATATTATAGAAAATAATATAAATTTTTAAGTCTTTAATTATATTATTATATTTATATTATCATTTAATATGATATAAATATATAATGAGTTAATCTTTCGAAGTAATGTCCATGTGAAGTATCGTCCCCATTTTTAAATGTGATAAGAATTTTCGAAGAAACGGGATTGTGAAGTATCGTCCCTAAACCGAAATACGCATCATACGCACATGTAATGACAACTCTTTTAAGAACTATTTAATGTGTCCCTTTTTAACCCTTTTCGTTCCTCAAATTCCCGTTTTTAGGCATTTCCTTTTTTGGCATTTTTAATTTATAATAATCACAGACATTTTCTGCCCGTGATGAGCATCGGCTCATTATTAATATAAATACGCATATTAAATATACACATTTTAGTTTTTTAGGAAATTATCCATTACTTTCTTTTAGTATTTTTAACTTTAAAATAGTTGTGTCTGATTAATTAACCTAAAAATTGCATTAAAATGCTTAAATATGCAAAAACATATTCAAAAATGATATTTTATTAAAGCATTTGAAATAAAATTGCATTAAAATTTCCATTTTTTTCATATTTTTGTACCATAAATGGTTAAATATGAAATTCCATGAAATGTCTCATAAATGGAAACATTTCAAAATATTTAAATAATTCATTCATTAAACATGTGAATTCTCATTTTTGGCATTTTTTAACTTTTGAAAAATCCGATTCATATTTAAATGCCGCAAATAATTTGTTTATTTAATAATTATTTTATTTTTAATGTTTAAATATCAATAAAAATGTCGGGAAATATATGATGATTTCACATTAATGTGTTAATTTTAATCTATGATTAAATGTAAAATTTTAAAATGTAAAAATTCACCATAATTTATTATTTCCTTTTATTCGATTATAAATTTTATTATTTTAATTTAAAAACCGATGATTTTTTCATTTAAAAGGATGTTTGATATTTATTTAATAAAAGTTTCAATTAAATATGAATACAGTGTAATTATTTGAAATGCAAACATATGCATATACACATGCATATGCATTTACTCATTATAACAGATCAAATAATTCGATATTAATAAACTTTTTAGTGTTATATTAAAGCATAAAAACAAAAAGTTTAGCATTAACTATCCTGAGACAGTTTCAATTGAATTTAGAACCAATGTCTAAACATAGTGAATATGTTCATGTGACTTAAGCTTTGGGCTAAAGTTTCTGAATATAAATAATTCTCATGAAACATTAAACTATGAATTGACATATAATTATAGTATTTAATGATTACGAAGTATATGCATATGTGAGTTTGGAAATGGGGAAATATAACATTTGCATTTTTAAGTGATTTTTTATAAATAAAATAAAAGCTGTCATGGGACAGGTGTGATATAATTACCTATGATTAGAAACTAAAATATTGAAATGCGATCAAAACTTTTGGAGTGAATTCAGTTCTGAATCATTCATTTAAAAGAACATTTAATTAATAGAAAATAATGGTAATAAAAAAGGACGTAATTAGTGTTTAACACATGCACATGTTATTTCCTTTGCATTTCACCTCCGGTGTGATTCGCTAAAAGTACTAAAAAGCACTGTGTCCATTGATGTATCATGACATTGTCCCGCCCTAAGGTGTGTCAAACGCCATTTCATTCAATGGTCCAATACAATGTGACAATTGATGTGTATTCAGAGTGATAATGCTTTAGCGTTATTTCATTTATTAATTAATCATATCATTAATAAAAGCATGTTATTAATGTTATTAATTAGCATTTAATCACATTAAATGTTTATATAAATGTCAGTAATGCTATGAAATGAATATTTAGATCATTTCATATGAATGATATAAATGAAAGAATCTCAATGATAATTGATTGTTAAGTGTTAAGACATAAGCTAAAGATTTTGCCACAGACCCAAAGAGGATTGTGCCGTCAGTGCCTTTTGCAAATGGTGAGGATCATTGCGAATCACTTTCTTCACGATGACAGAGACCGCAAATACTATGCCGATAGTTACTCATGTCGACCGCCCCCTTTCTTCATCATCATTATCACTTTAATTGAGGTAAAATCACTAAAATAAACTTTCCTCATATTATAATGCTAATTTTTATATGCGTTTAAAGCTCGCATTTTTCGCATATTATTGTGATGCGACGGGCGAAGTGACTACGACAGGACCCGTCCCTATCGACAGTCTCTTCATTTATCGTCCCGATAAAAGGGCCGAAATATGGAGATTTGTCTTTTACATGGTCCTTCACGCGGGGTGTGTATGCTCTGAATTCATACACATTATAAACACAAAAATAACGAATGATAAATGTGTGTTTTTAGATGGATCCATTTGCTATTTAATCTGATAGTACAGGTATTAGTGGGTCTTCCTCTTGAAATGGTCCATGGATCGATGAGAATCGGCAGTGTATATATGGCGGGCGTTTTGGCGGGTATCATATTTGACATTAAATATGTTTACATTTTACTGATTCATTTCTGTAATTACTATGAAAGGATCATTGGGAACATCAGTATTTGATTCTGACGTTTATTTGGTCGGAGCATCGGGGGGTGTCTATGCTCTTCTCGCGGCACATTTAGCAAATGTCGTGTTAAACTATAATCAGATGGAATTGGGATTTCTGAGATTAGTCGGGGTTTTTGTCGTCGGTACGTTCATATGTTTATTTAAAATTTTAATTTTTAATTTAAATAAAAATGTTTATAGCATCGGCTGATGTTGGGTTTGCGATATATGACCGATATTCTCATGAAATCGAAGGTCCCGTTTCGTATGTGGCACATTTGGCAGGAGCTTTGGCGGGTCTGACCATAGGTTTATTGGTGCTGAAGAACTTTGAGCAGAAACTTCATGAGCAACTCATATGGTGGATTGCTTTAGGGGTATATGCCGCTTTCATTCTCTTCGCATTACTCTTTAACATCTTTAATTAAAATGAGAAAATCAATTATATCGTCATTTCGAAAAATCATTTTAATCATTAATCATTTCTAAAATTTTTGTATCAATTTTTTATCATTTACTTTTAATATTTACTTAATTTTTATTTAAATTTTACATATATAATCTCAAAATTCATCACTTTTATTAATAATCATTATTTATTTATTATTAAATATATTTATAAATGACAATCGCGAAGCGATTTATTTAAAACTATTAATGAGTTAAGTTTATAGTCATTTAACATTAACTTTCAAAAGTTTAGTGATACCCTAATGAACGTACCTCTTTTAATGTATTATTATATTTATATCGCACTGTCAATAGACAATAGTTTTGTAATTTTAGAATTATGAAATTTTAATATTTAATAAATTTAATTTAAAAATTTGTATAAATTTTTGTCATTTTTATAAACAATTCGAGTCCTCTCCACTTATGCTTTATGACGTCATAAGACGTGTATCGTTTACCGTTTTACCTCACGTGTAAACACTGGTCTTATATCGCAAAAATATATTATTCACGTGATTGAATATAACATGTCTAAACAGTGTAATTCTGTGAAAATTGATAATTTATAAATGATGTACTTTTAGAGGCATTAAAACTTAACTCTGGAAATTTGCATTTTTTGATTTTCGTGCGGCCAAAAAATGATCACACAAAAATATTTTATTAAATTTATTACAAAGAAATTATTCTGAATCTTAAATTTAAATTATTTAAAATTTATAAAAAAATTGTTATATTACTTTTTTAACATTTAGAGGAACTTTTGATTTTATGACGAATCCCTAAAAACAGATCCATATTTATATATAATTATGAACATATTGAAACTGTTAATATCGTTATATTAATACATTAATTAATAATTTAATTTTATTATGAAAAACAAATGACAGTAATTCATTCATAGTAAACTATGATCAGCATTTATACGTTTGTTTATCACAGCTTTTGTTTTATAAAAGTATTTTACTTTTGATATTCATTTTCAATCATTTAATGTTAAAATGAATGAAAATGTATTAAATATCAATATATTTTTATTATACTTTTTAAATGTGATATCATGATTCGGTGATGGATTAACATAAAATATGAATGAAATCGTTTATCATAATGTATAATAATACATAATTTAGAATAATTTTAGATTATTTTTTATTTTTTATGGAATTTGCAAATACCTTCAAAAAAGTCCATTATGATGTGCATAATTTGCTCTTAAAAAGAATAAAACATCATTTCTTATAATTCATTTATATAATAAAAAAGCGGCAAATAATATATTACAAAAAAAACTTAAGTAAATACATTAATCATTTTTAAAGAAAAATAAATATAATAAAAGTATTAATATTAATTAAGAGAATAATATAGAAATACAATAATTTTTTTTAAAAAAATCAAATAATTGATTTTACATATTCTGTACAGAAATGTGTCTAAATCCTAAATTCATAAAAAAGTGATGATATAATAGTATAGTACAACATTTGGCGCAAATAACGACATTAAATTATTGTGGCATTTCTTTAACATAATATTAGGCATTTTTATCAATAAATGAATATATATATATATATAAATATATATATATATATATCGTGTATATATACACGAATATTCATTTCAATAAAATAATGTATCAATACTTTTATCATAATTTATCATCATTATATTGTCTTTTAATACATACTTTTATCGATTAAAATATAATAAAATTTAATATATTATTTTTTCGTATCATACGAAAATGATTAATGACAAAAGTATGCGTCACGTGATCAGACTTTATCTAATCTGACGGTGTATTCCCACCAATCTTTATCATAACCCTCCTGAACATGCTGAAGCAATACTTTCCTTCGGCTCTCACAATATCTATAAAATAACAAAAATGATCATTTATTAATAATAATTATTGTAATCATAAAGATGCTTTTTAAGTATAAATTAAGAATTATATTAAAATAATCATGTAAACAGAGTAACAATATTAAGATGTGTGGAAACGTATTATTAGTCAATCAAATCGGTCATTAGCAATAATAAAAAGTTATATATATGATAACAGTTAATAATAATATATTTAAATGTTTAAATTTTAACACATATTCATTGTATTATACCCTATGTGATGCTATAAAGTGGCATCTATGCGCAAATGTGCGCAAAATAATTTGCAAAATAATGCGCATATGTTATGCTCAACATATGCGACCGTCGCAACTGCTGACACAATATAACATCACAGAGTGTATATAACTATTATTATAATAATGAAGAATAAGTCAATAATGAAACTCATGCATTAGAATTATTACGTTTATAATAAATGCAAAAAAAATAAACATTTATAATAATAAAAATTCGCACGTGAAATTTACGTGTGTCAATAACAAATGTATGTATGATAAAAATGTTCATTTATATGAAAGTTAAATTTAATGCTAAAATTTAAAACATAAATATATTAATAAACATACAAAAGTTGCTACGTTAATCGGGTATGTTTAACACTAGTTTCCATTAAAAAAAATAGTTCTCAAAAATTGTAATTTAAATAAATTTTGAAAATTTAAATTTTAGCATGTCACAGAATGGCATTCGACACAAAGCGTTTCAAAGGGTGAAAAACCTGTAAAACCGCTCTATTAAAGTGTATACATAACTCACCGATATTTATCCTGAACTTTTTGCTTAATATCGAGTAAATTGTCCTGAGTTATTTCACGCTCTAAATATTCGGAAAGTTTTTCGGTGGCACTTTCCAAATCACGCTGATTATCTTCGAAAATGATCGATTGATTGGTCTTTATGAGGTAATATGCAAACACATATGTATACATTAATGTCTGACGACACTGACATAGGACATCGACAGCCTTCTTTAAGAACTGAACCTCGATCCATGACATGTTATGCTGTTGCATTTCCTCCATTTTCTCTTTTATGGATGCGTATAATTTATTTTCGAATTTCAAACTCTGCATGTGATTCATATAACGATTGCAATAAAATAGATACCGCTGAAGTGCGGCTCTCGAACGTTCCTGAGCATCACGTGCCGCTTTTGCTTCATCCTCATCATAACGATTACAGCTGTACCTTAAGTACAAATCACTTTAGTACATTCTTTTCTTTTATTAGATTCTAATGTCCTTTTTTATCGTATATATCACTAGTGTCTGAATGATTCGTAATTAAACAAAATCATTCGGTACAAATTAACAATTCAATGGCAAAAAGAAGACTATAGAAAGACATACCATGATGATCCATGAGGTTCCCATGGTCCGAGACACACCCAACAGAAGTCCGCTTTACAGCTCTGGTTTTTACATACCTAAATTTACAATAAAACACATATTTCCTATATTCACATTTTAAATGCATATTTACCATATGATTGCATCCCCCGTCCTTTTCTATTGTCACCTGACATTTGGGGCATTCTTTAGTGTTCGCAGCGATCCAATTCGATGTTTCACTATCATCATCGCATTTCTTTTTCCATTTTTTTAATAAATCACACTTTACGGGCTCATGCCAATTCTCACCGCAGAGAAAACTGTTCATACATAATTCATTTAATAAATAGTAATTATAATAATAATGAATCAGAGTATAGAAATAACGTACCAAAATACAGTTCTACAGACACATTCTACAGGTTGAAAGTCAATGTATTGAACTCGAATGACATGAGAACATTCTGGTTTTGGACACCATCTCAAGAGTCTGTTACACTTTAATCAATAAACATTCAGTTTAAAGTATCATTATAATTATAACGGTAAATGTCACATATACCAATACTAATGATTCAATAGTACTCACCTCAACAAAACTGTTCGTTATTAAATGCTGATATCGCAATTTAACTTTAGGATCAACTATTAAATTGATAACAGTCTGATCATCGACTAAAATGTCGCACCCGTGAGCAGCACATGCTATCTTTTGTCCCTGACCCTCCTCTATGATCTTTGTGGTCAGGTAATTAATCCAACACTCTGCAACAATACATCACATCATTAATATCATTGCATTTAAATCATTTTAAACATTTCTAAACCTTTGCAGAACCTATGTCCACACGCCAATCCGTACATCATCTAAACATAGTACAAATTCATTAATTAAAAGCATTTTATGGGTATCATTTAATACTAAAGACGCACCGATGATGGCAGATCGCGACAGCATATTACACACGATTCCATACCATTGTGGGAAATTTTCTATTATTTAAACATTACAATTTATAGAAAATAAAAATCATTTTTAAGTTTAAAATATAACTCTAATAATAAATGAATGCGGACCTTTATATGCTTTAAAATTGAATGATCTGAATTCGGATTAACGATATGCGCGTCATGAAACAGTTCATTCTGATCACCGTCATAATATCTATGATTAAACACATTAATCAAACACATACAATGCATTTCGTATTAATTGCCATTATTGTATTTAAATGCGTATTATCATTTTGTATTAATACGCATGCTTAAAACTATCATAGGACAATTCATGATACACATTTAAATACATTAATGGCAATTAATAGTAAATGCATTGTAAAAAAGCATCGTAAATAATTTGTGAGACAATAAAAAGACAATGAAAGGTGTGCATACCGTTCGTAGAGCTTTTCCTTATCCCATTTAAAGTGATTCAACAGTATTCGTGTGATCGTCGGTGGTAACTGTACGCAGAGAAATGTTAAAAAAAAGCAAAAGAAAAGTGATGACGGACCTGAACCACAGTGTTAACCTCACGAATACAGTCAATCATATGTTCGACGATCTTTTCTGTCGTAAGCACTTCGTATGGGAATTCATCATCGAGTTCCATACGCTCTTTTACCGACGGTCCTATGGGTTCAGCGTCGAGAGCCACGGACAGTCCATCATCCTCTTCATCACTCGATTCATTACCAGAATCGGATATATTATAAATTATGTCATTAATTTCATCATCAGAGTCCATTTGTAACATTTGTAATTTAAAAGAATATTTAAAATGTGATAATTATAACATTAAAGAAAAGGGTGATTTATTAATGATAATAAAATTTAGTAAAAAATGCAATCACTGTTTATTTCAATTATTATTACGGATCGACATTGACATTGTTTCATTACAATATAATACTATGTAAATGTATATGCGTTCAATGGCATTGTATGCCAACACTGCGACTGCGTGGCAATGCTCACATATGTACAGTCAAATCTCTTTATATGTTTTATGCTCATTCTTTAGTAAAGAATCTTTACACACATTCAATATGCTCACATTTACTATGAACTTTTGGCATAAAACCAATCACCATCATACTAATGATTAATCAGAATTTTAAAATATTCTTTATATTTATTTATTATGATATTTATTCATTTTAAAATATCATTTCTTTTATGATCATAAAAATTTTGATTTATTTCTTTCATTATAATGCATTAAAAAAAGTTATTCTGAACTTTTATTTTTTGGAAAAAATTAAAGTTTTAATTAACATTTTGTGTTAAATAATGATTTGATTTTTAATGAAAACACAATTAAAATGTGAATGCGTCATTCCATTGAAACATTTCATTTTTATTCATTAATCGTTTTGCGTAATTTCGTATATTAATGTGTAATTTTGAAGCACATTTTCCTTACAAAAGAACAAAGCATTTAAAGTCCATTATCTTAAAGTTTTAAGCATTTTATTTCTAAATTATTCAGTCATTAGATAATAATGAATATGCATATATATATACAATGTAATGACGCGATATTTTACTCATGAAAAGTTCGATGCGTAAAGAGCTAAGAAAAAATCGGATCATACTTTTCAATGATTCTATTCATTAGATGCGGTCATATGATGAATAAAATTTAACATTCTCTTTGTATATGTGCTTTACCTTTAACTTAATTTTAGTCCATTTATTAAATCATATATAAAATGTCTTTTATTTTAAAATAATATTTAAATAAAATATTAATGTGAACATTGAGAATTTTAAAATTAATTTTTAATTTAATAATAACATTATCAAAACTTTTGATGATTCGATTCACAATAAAAATTAAGGGTAAAACATGATAATAGAATATTTTTTAATATTCAATTATTGGATTCATTAAAAATAAAAATAAAAATGAAAAAATTGAAAAACTAAATTTCATCATAAATTCATACAATAGTACAATTAATATAATTTAAATACAATTACATGATGTTAAATTAATAAATACAATGATACAATGAATTATTTTAAAATTTAAAAATTAATCTTAAATTATTGTAAAACGTGTGAATATTTTATATTTACATAAAACATGCTCATTACACAAAACGTGGTAATGATACGCACATTCAAATTATCATTTAACATGATTCAGTATTAATTTCGGGACTAAATTTAGGATTAGCATCAAAGGAAAGTTTACGGCCATTGATTAAACATTGTACTATATATTCACCCGAAACAATGGGTATCTTCAACTGTTTTGCTCTTTTTACAATGTCCTGAGGACATGATGAATCTGCAACAATTATGTCGACATTATTTGATCCTTTTCCTAAAAAATATATAATTAATTTTAAATTTTATCACATTTTTAAATTTTTAAATACGTGTTATTCCTGTTGTTACTATTGGAAGTGTGTCCACAATTAGTGCCTGTGCCGCGTATAAAATCGGAGACCACAAAAGTTCGAGTTTTTTAGTATCTTTAGACCCAAATAAAAATCGCGTCCCTTTAAAGAGGTTCGCGCTTTTCTTAAAAATCATTCTAAAAATATATATAAATAAATTTTATTAAAAATATAATTTACAAAATTTTTGTAATAAAATATTTTATTATAAATGTGACTCACTTATCCGATGGTAAAGATTTAGTGATGATACTATAACCCGACGGTAGAAAGTAATTTTCGCGTCTGAGGATTTTATTCTGTCGGCAGCTGTCAATGATCCACATGTGACTCACCACGGGGACACCCGCGGCTAAACACTGAATGTATTTTATTGATCTGTGATAAGTGTCTGCGATAAGAAAGATATCGCCACTGTCTTCAGCATTCTTTAAATAAATCATTTATTAATAAATAATTTTTAAAATACAAAAGATATAAGTATTTAAAGCATACTTTTGCCTCTTCAAAGGTCTCAAAAACGCGTCCGCCGCCGCCTTCGATTTGTCGTGTTAAATACGTTTTATCAAAAGGTGTTGATCGTTCGGCATTTCCCTCATCCCTTTCATTTAATCGGTCACCACACGTTAATAGGAATGAAATGCCGACAAAAATAGAGCTTTCATTTTCTGGTAATGGACCCAAATATTTGACCATTTCATTGGGGGGCATCGAAACGCTGTTCGATTTAATGGTTCGCGGGGATATTGAAAGCGGTGAATTCACAGATATCGAATCATTTGATATGAAAACGGTGCATTTTTTTCTATTTCCATGGGCATTGTTTTTCTTTTTCTTTTTTAAGGGAATCACAGTATTACCATCATTTTCTTCTTCATCTTCATTTACATATGTCGATTCAATAGAGTTATCGTTCGATGAATCACTATTGTATTTTCGTGTGCTTTTAATGGCTGATGCTTCATTAGCTTCTTTCTTAAGATGCTGACGCGATCGTTTACCGATCACGATATTATCCAAATCGACATCGGCATAAACAGCAGCGAATTGTGGTTTCTTAACTTTAGAAGAAAGTGCTGTCGCCTGATCACACATGAGAAAAACATCTTTTCTGTCAAATGTGTTCACTACTATTTTATCATCCTTTAAATGTTCGATATCGTAACTGATTTTATCGCCATTTACATGAACAGCACTGATAGTTCCTTTGGAGCAAAATCCCTCTGAAATCGTAACCATAATATTTTGACCTTTTGGTAAACACTGAATATTTATCAGTTCATTTTCGAATAAATTACGTGATGCGCCATCCTCAAAGACAATTGACCATTTATTGTTCGATGATGGTGCTTTAATAATCGCGGGATAATAGTTTTTGTCTCTCCATTTCGCCATCACTTTACTGCCGACTTTTAAAGGATCCAATAAATTATCATCAAATGACATATCTCTTTGAGACTGCAGTGATAATAATGCTGATGCCGTTTCTCTCCTTTCATCTTCAGTTTCAATGATTAATGCTTTGGAATTATCATTCGCATTTTGAAATGCCATTTTCTTATTATTGGTATTTTCGGGCGTTATATTTGATTCCATATATTCCAATGGCATATTCATATCGACATTTGATTTGGAATTAGCGTTTGTTTTTGCTTTTGTATTACTCTGATAGGGTCTTGGAACAGGTGTCGGAACCTTTATAAAGATATTCTCTTCGACTGAGGGTGATGATGAACTTTTATGGCCTTTTAACTTTTCCCGCGCTGAATCGAGCACATGTATTGGTTGTGCCGATTCCGTACTTTGCACTGAGGAACTGACTTCGGCTAAAAGTGCCGAACTATGCGTTAATGGCATTTCCCGGGAGTTATTAGATGATGGTGGTTCAGGCCATGGAACTTTGCCTAAGCTCTTCACTATTTCTTCGTTTTTTAATACTGATTCTTTCAATATTTTTCCATTGTGATCAATCACCTGATCAATTATCTTAAAAATAATAATCGTCCTTTTCTCAGCCAAATTTGTAATCTCAGTCCGTGGGTTATTCTGCGTTAAAATTTGAGTCTCATTGAAGTTCATTGCACCATTATATGAAAGAAAAGGCTGATTAACCGCTGATGGTTCTGATGCCGGAGGCGATGTGAGTGATTGTTTTATGACAGCATTTGAGATTCGCTGACGTGATACGGTGTTTCGTGGAACCGCCGCTCGTAAATGCACATTCGGAATTTCCAATGCTTTAACATTTCCTCGTAACTGAGGGGTCGGATTAGAAATTGGGGCATATCCTGGACTGTGATCCCATGTATTTGTTGCCGTTATGCTTTAATTAATGAATAAAATGTTAGTTTTATCATATTTAAAATCATTTATAAAATCATTTAAAATCATTACTTATAATTTTGGTTAACATTAACGGGAGTAACTGACGGTTGAACAGAATTATATGGATTATGCGGCGATGGAATTGAATCCGTTTCAGAAACATGAGTAACCGTTTCTGATAATGGTGTTATATTTCCCGATGATACGTCACTACGATAATCGTATCGATCGTGACGTGTATTTGTGTATTGATCAAAGGGGTTATTCGTATTCGAATAATTACACGTGTCTATTGCCACTGTCCCGGGATTAGTCTGTCGTGGTAATTGATGGCCCTGAAGAGGCTGAATATTGTGCGTCAATGAATCGACATGTGTTTGTACCGATGGATTCAGCACATTTCTCCGATCATTTAAGGGTGGTCCTTCGGGTATCTAAAGGTAAAAGTGTTATAAAATGCAAAGAAAAGGTGTTAATGCTGTTAAATGCTGTTAATTACCATGAACTGATGGTTCATTTGAACGAATTGCATCAGTTGTTCATCAGTCAATTCATTATCATACATTACATTCGATGCGCTCATTCCTAATCTATTATCATACAAATATCGTCATTAATATCTTTTTTATTAAAATAATAAACACATTCATACCCATCATTTGCTTCCATCATAATTAAATACGAAAATCTTTATTTAAATTCTTTTTTTTAAAAATTAAATTTTCGATTCTCTTTATATATGCACACATATGATCATGAAATCATTGCATTCATATGCTTTAAAATGTCATTTAAAAAATTATAATATAAAATCAATTTTCACGATTAATAAATTTATAAATAAATGAAAAATTTGATTATAATGATCATTTAAATGCAAAGTAAACATATAATATAAATGTAAATATAAAATGTGTGATTTTATGTGATATTTTAATGGAACATTTAAGAGAAAGTGAATGCCACAATCGGATCAATGCCGGTAATAGACGATCATCGATACATATTAATCCATAACATTATCATTCACAATAAATATTACATTTTCATTTAATCATTAAATTTATTATTTAATATTAATGATTTCAAATTTTTGATTTTATAATTAATTTTAATTGAATTGAATTATATTAAAATGAATTATTATCTTAAACCATGAATAACGTAAATAAAAAATATAAAATTAATAATACACTAAAATCTCAATTTTGTTATTGTCAAATATTTAATTATATTAATTTTAATAATAAAACACAAAAATATATTGAATTACAAATGTTATATTATTAATGA
Source organism: Mesoplophora pulchra (assembly GCA_034697405.1). Classification (NCBI taxonomy): domain Eukaryota; kingdom Metazoa; phylum Arthropoda; class Arachnida; order Sarcoptiformes; family Mesoplophoridae; genus Mesoplophora; species Mesoplophora pulchra. The sequence goes on along the minus strand of JAQIXB010000085.1, from coordinate 489 downwards.
AATATCATAAAATAAATATTTATTTTGATTTAAATTAAAAATTAATTAAATAATTAAATGTAAATAAATGTATACATTATAATGATGTTACAAAAAAGGCATTTATATGTGTGTAAATACATAATGCGAAAGTGAATAGAGGTGTCCACTGCTTTAGTGTCATTTATCACACGTAAATGTTCATTGATACATGTATATTCTAATCATTTGCGTTTTGGAAATTATCGTCGTTTTAAACATTAAATAAATACGATTAAAATAATAATTATCTGAATATGAATCATAAACATTAATTATAAATAATAATATTAAATCATTTCAGAAATTCTTTTAATTAATCATATAAAAAGATTATTTTAATATTAAAGAAAATTATTTAATGATAATGAATATCTTTATCATTATGCATTTTTACATAAAACTTTAGATTTTACATTAAAAGACCCAAAATATTTATTAAAATAATACATTTATAAATTATATATTATT
>JAQIXB010000084.1:0-29634 GCA_034697405.1 Mesoplophora pulchra | reverse complement strand
GTGTATCATGATTTTGCATTAATGCGCATGCTTAAAGCTATCATAGAACAAATCATGATACACATTTAAATACACTTTCGGCAAAATTTATAAAAATATTTGTAAAATAACCTTATGCCATACATGTCATTATAGTGTGAGAGAATCTAAATTCATGAAAATCTCATGATATGTGCACCTTTTTGTTAAAAATGAGATAAAAGTGTACATCAAAGTATATGAAATAACTAATAATTTTGTTAATAATTATACCCTCATATATACATGCACTTATATTGTATTATATTTTTGTAAATTATGTTTACATTTTTAATTTCCGCATTTATTACACACCGTTTCTCTATGCACCGGTCCCAGTGAAATCACACTGAGGTATATACACTTATTTTTAGTATAAATAAAAAGGGATAACATTAAGATTATGATATAATTTTCTATGTAAACTTATAAATTATATACTTTTGTTTATGTGTTTATACATTAATAAAATGACATTTACAGCTATAGTTATAATGGTCTCACATACAACTCATATGTGATGTTAAATTTGAGGTTAAATGTCATGAATTTTATCATTTGCGGCATCACATTTTTGGAATAATGAAACGTAATGTTTCAAAAGTGATTATTATCTATTTTTTGTGAATATTTTAACAGTAAAATAATGTTATTATGTTTATCATTAAATATATAATGAATTTATTATTCATATATATTTATAAATATATAATTAATTAATGAAACATTAATTATCGATTTTAAATCAAATTTTTTTAAAATACACTCTTTTGATGAAATTATGTCCATGCCACGCCCCCTGTTAGTACTGTTAATACTACTCTTTGTTAGTACTGTTTATGCTACATGTGCAATCAGCTGGGGACATAATTTCATCAAAGACTGTATATATTTTTTATTTAATAATAGACATTTTCAAAATTTTGTTTATTTTATTATAAATCAATATAAATAATGGTTACAAATATTTTGTTATTTTAATTTTTTAATAAATATTTTGACATAAATATTTGTAAATCATAGATTTAAATTAAAAGTATTTCATACTTTTATAAAATCGGAAAATTTTCTGCATCACAAAGTATATAATAATGTATTAATGCAATTATATCCTATGGTAAACTATAACAATGCAATTGCATTGCGGTGCAATCAAAAAATTCAATTAATACAAAATTTAAAATTCTCAAAAATTTCCATAAATTATTTAAATGTAATTTTCCATTAATGCGATCTTTTGATTTCTGCGCAATGCAATGCTATAGTTTCGATGATAAATTGCCATAGGATATTACAGTGAATCATAACCATCATAACATTTACTCGAAAATTACGAATGAATATTTATATTTATATTATATTATGATTATTATATTCATTAGTAATTTGTGCTCAAAACGATTGTTTTAAAAAAAAGGCATTACTCAATTCAATCGCAATGATTATTTATGAGGTTTGTGATTCAGTGTAGAATATTTCTAGTTTATTTAATTGTACATTTAATAGTTAATTGCTTTTAATTGTAGAGACTATAATAAATGAGTAGAAAATAACTTTCCATTTTTAGTATGATGATATCGCAATTTATTTAAAAATATACTTTAAAAACCATCATCTCAATTAAAGATGTGTTTATAAATGGAACGGCATTGTAACAGTTAATTATAAAATGATAAAATTTTTTTACTATGAAATCGTATGATAAAAATTGTTAAAAATATTGTACCATTATCATAATACAATGCATTGTTATACATTAAAATTGTTATGAATCACTAAATTTAGTGATTAATGTGTATATATTAATAGGAATGTGTTCATTCATTATGTGATCACAGAGTTATCTGTTTTAAGTAATGGGAATGCATAAATAAATGATAAAATATTTAAAAATTGTAATTAATAATAATAATTAGTCATAAATTGTAAAATTAACAGTTAAAATAAAAGGTCAGATGATGATGCTGTGGACCATGACATAGTTTCATTATGTTCTGCCGGTTTTATATCACTTTCTTCTTTAGACACTGACACCTCTTCTGACATTTGACCATTGTTTGTGACCGTTTTTTCTTCGTTTTTCTTCAGCCGTGAAATTCCCAATTCAAATTGAGCATCACTCGATTCTAATGCCGTCGGTTTATAAAATCCTAATCCGCCCCCTAATATATGAAACATTTTAATTCATTAATTATTTGATAATTAAATGTAAAATAAAAATAATAAATTTATTTTCATTAAAAATCATTAAAAATCTTAAAAAACAGTCATTCATTTAATAATTCAAATGATAGAGGCTTTTCCTGTTCATTGTCTCATATGAAAAATAAAGCATTTTAATATATGAGTTCATTAGTTCATGGGCAATGCATTGTTTTATATTTTTATTTCAAATAAATTAACATAAATATATATAAATATATTTTAAAATTCGTTTATTTTTATTAAAAATTTATGACACAATATAAGCCTTTTCCTCATTTCGGGCATAAAATTAGCAAAAAATCATTGTGAATTCAGGAAATTCAAAGATAATCATTTTTAAATGTAATATTAAAACAGTTAATCCCTTTTATTTATATATGAATAAAGAGATCACAGATAAATGAATAAAGAAAATATATTAAATGAATATACAAATTTTAAATATTTTAAAAATTTTATAGCATATAAAATTATTAAAATATTTTGGTAGAAATAAAGCAAAGGGCGCATCAATTATTTACTCAATAACATGTAAAGGAGAAAAACGCGCTCCCCATAGGGTTCCTTTGCTTTATCTCTACCAAAAGTGTACACTATATTCATACATAATCGTATCCCAATTGATTATCAGAGCATTGTTATTGTTAATATAATGGTGTTTTTAATAAATTAAAAATTTGGATCATTTTCGTTGTGATTCATATTCAGTATAAATCGCATTGCATTATGTGAGCATAATAAATGCTTATAATTAAGTTAACATTACGATGTAAAAGAGAATTGAATATATCGTCAGAAATGTTTTATTTTTCAAAAGTTTTAAAAGTATTTAGTTCCATCATAAGTTTAATTTTCATGTGAAAAAATTTCATAGAAAAATATATTATTAATGAATGATGATTAAAGACAATTGAATTGTATTGTCGTTAATGTGAGCACATAATGGTTTTAAAAAAGCGATTTTATAACGTAATAACCGTATGCATACACATTTAATAAACAATTGTCATATGAAACGATAAAATTGATGCATATAAATATTAATCTAATGACTTTTCTTAATGTTAATATCAAATCGACTAAAAAGTACTAAACCTATTTTTTATTACTCACTTTAGTAATACATAAAAAAAACTAAAGTAAAAGATGGTATAATGTAAATGTATCAATTTTTTATCATTATAAATATTATAAAATACAATTTTCAGGTCAATTACTTAATGTCAAATAATGTATTTCTATGTTTTTCTATTTTACCTCAAATAATACATTAAAATAAAAAATGTAAAACTGGAAATGTACAAATAAACGATATTCTTCAGTTTTTATATAAAAAATTGAATTTAAATATTTTATAAATAAAAAATAATGTAAATTTCACTTTTAAATTAATTTTTTTGATATCACATAATTAATTTTAAGGCAAATATTAATGTCAAATAAATATAAAAAATAATATATTTTTCTGTTTATATTATTTAATATTCTTTTAAATCACATAATTTGTGATTACATTTTTGAGGAAAAATAATTAACATTTTACCATATTTTTTTATTTCGTAATAAAAAAACTTAAAATTCTAATAAAAAATATTTAGTAAATTAACTAATACTACATATTGTTAGTAATAAGATTGTGTAAAAAAATAAATTTCCGCATAATAAAAGCAGATTTACATATAATGCTCTCATTCATATTAAATAATTCTAAAATAATAAATTATTAATTTTTAAAATTATATGCACTCTTTAATTTTACAGCGTTTTATAAATAAAAATAAAAATAATTATATTGAATCTGATAATATATGTATTTTATAGGATTACATTATATTTAATTAAAATAAAAAATTAAACATTATTTATTATTAAAAAGATTTTTGATAATGATATGACATGAGATTTATTAATTTTAATGAAACATCATTTATACATATTTACTATGCTCTTATTTCGTGATCATATTAAAGATATATCTTCAGCCATCGCCAATAGTAATTTACTATAATTACTAAAATCAGTGGAAATTCAAAAGAAAATTTCAAATTTTAATTTTCTAATAAATTTCATTATTACATTATTACATTTCTATATTTATTTATGTATGTTATTAATTACGGAAAACTAAATTTAAAACAAATTTATAATTAAATAATCTGTTTTATCATGAAAATTAATAAATTTAATGCTACACATTTATGCGAAACAAATAATTTTAGTGAAATTTATATTAATTATAGAATTTAATTTTATAAAATAATTACAAAAATAAAATCATACGGAAAAGAATATCAAATTATGATGTAATATAATACGATAAAAAAAATAAAATCATTTAAAAGCGCTTAAAAATGTAAATTAATAATGCGCTTAAATTTTTTTTAAAAAAATTATTATTCACAATCCATAGAATATACTATTATTATGGAAAAAAACATTATTATATGATACTCATGAATAATATGCATGAAAAATTCAATATTATCATTTCATTATCATGTATCGTTTATTGAAAATGCACATTAAAAAATAATTATATATTTTAATAAATGTCATTTTAAATAATTAACAATACTATCGAATGAAATATTTTGGAATCATTTCCTGGGTCATGTTTGTGGTTAGTTTACTAGTATTTACTAGTATTTACTATCATGAATTAGTTATGCTTAAGGCAAACCCTAAATTATTGCTATATTTTAGAGATATTCAGGAAAAGAGTAAAGCAGAAAACTTTTAGCATCAATGGATTTTCATTTACTAGCAAATTGACTAATGTCCAAATAAAAAAATTAAGTGTTTTAAAATACCTGAGCCCCCCAATGATAAGTTATTTTTGAGCGACGATAGTGTTGCATTATTTTTGTTGGCTTTAGATATCACAGAATCGTTATTTGTTTCACATGTTTCTGTATCTGCGGATATTGGGACATCGTCCATTAATGATGCCTCTGATGGATATTCGTATGTCGTCGTGGTGCTATCATTAAATTGTATTTTCAGCTGAAAAATATAATCATAATGTTAACTATAATTGTGATTTATTATTTATTTTAATATATAATGAAAGGCGTATAATGAGTTACGCGTGAGTTCATTATGCATACTTTCATAATATGTATATATATAAAAATTAAAATCTTAAGAATCAGAATTTTCTATTAATATTTAGCATATAATATTATATTGAATTTAATTCATAATATTAGTATCAAATTTTACATGTAATGTTTAAAGAAAAGAATCATAATATAATAATTACAATTTTAATGTACAAAATAATGATCGAATTTTATAATATTCATCATAATAAATGTAATATAATTACGTACATAAACGTATGTATATATTTTAAAAATTTATAAAATTTTGAGAATTTAATAAAAGGCCATTGAACTATATTATGACGGATGAACTTTTAATTGAAATTTTTATGTGAAATTAACACTATTATTACACATCAATGATTTAAAATGAAGAAAAATGAAGAAAATTTAAAGAAAATATGAATGTACAATGAAATGTAAATCTGAATAATCGTGTGTACTAATTATACATCATCATTATATCGTGGGCTTTGTATTTAACAAACAATTCCTAAAGAGTTTCAATATAGGCTTTGACATAATTACTATTATTTAAGTAAAAAATACTAATTTTAAGTTTCAAATATCGAAAATAATAAAAATAATAAAAATAATTATTAAAAAATTTTTTTAATTTTTTTTCTCAAAATTTAATGATTAATAAAAAACAAAATAATACACGGCTATAATTACATAAAAATGTACTTTTAAAGGAAATGTACTAAATTATGTGCTCTATGGTATCAAAATTGCAATTATAATATAATTTTTTTTCTAAATCTTATTATGATGAAAATAAAAAGGAAACCTGTTACTGTTACTAGAATATGATTATAGTTCACATTTCTATATGCATTTTAAGTAAAATAAATTACAGAGAAAAGAAACTATAGAAAAGTTATATTTTAAAAAACGGTTTAAATTAGCTCATGATATGCACGAAAGAAACTAATTTCTTTCGCTATTTTCTCACTTTTTATTCATAAAATATAAGTGTTAAATATTATAATACATTTATTGCATATTCTAAGAAATTTGACTTAAATATGAGTTACTAATTGCTATTACTTTTGCCATTTCTATTATTAACGCTATTTTTATGTAAACATAATGCTAAATTTAATTCATCATATAATTAAAGGAATATATTTGGGAAATTCAATAACATTCTGAATAAATTTAAATCATTCTTTTGAATAGAAAAACGGTGGGCTATGTTTGTATATAACAATAGTGAATACATTAATGCACATTTAAATAATATGAATGAAATTAATATTATTAATAATGTATGTAAAGTTTTAAGAATCGATTTAATACTAAATATGGTCCAAAGAATTAAAATTTGGCTCTAATAACCATGACCCAAATAATAAAAGCATTTATTGTTATATTTAAATGCTGTATAAATAGTATAATGTAAAATAAATATTAAAATAAAATAATAGACAATAATCATAATAAAACATTGAAAATGTTTTGAGGGCTCAATGAGTGTCGGTCTTTAATTTATATATAATTTTAAAGATATGAATTTAAAAGTTTAAAGAATATAGAAATTTAAAGGCCATAAAAATGTAATATTCGTGATATTTAAGATCAATAAAAAGAGATATTTATATCATTTATGTATTTATTATTATTATTATTATTATAATAATAATTTTAGTTTCAAATTTATTGCAAAAAATTAATTGTATTTCTTTATGTGAATAGATATAAATTGATATTTTCAAAATATTCACGTAAATGTTTTGATATAAAAATGTTGAAAACAGAGATAAGCGATTCTTCAGCTGAATATTTCCAACATTTTTAAGGTCATGTTTATTACTTGCAAATGATATGCTTAATTTTATGATAATGAACACAATTATTTTATATGAATATTTCCATATTAAGAAAAGGAAATACATGATTCATGTTAATATAGAAATAAATATAATGTTATATTAAATATATTTTATTATTATTTCATTTTTAATGTGAAAATAAATGTTCGATTTTATCATAAATTGAATGACTCATAATTTTCAATTAATGATTATATTATATTTAATTATATTATAATATAATTATATTATAATTATATTTAAAACATTAATTAATTAATTAATAATAAATTATAAATTACATTAAAAATTTCTAATTTCATAATTAATTCAAATAATATTCATTATAATTATTTTTAATTATATTTTCCATGTATAAAATTTACATTAGAAATTATTACAATGATAACTAAAGGCATAAAATGTTCGTAAAATGCTTGTTTTTATCTTAATTTATGACAAAAATAATGCATTATTTTTAATGCTTTTTTAGTCCAGAATTTTGCTTAAAATTAATGTCTCATATGATATCACAATTCATTGTAATGATAATTAATAATAATTAATAATTAATATGCACGAAAAAGGTTAAGCATCACTGAGTTTTCCATTTTTTAAAATAAAACGGATCAAAGTTTAAACATCACAATATTAACATATACAATAAAAGGATTAAATATTTTAATGTGTTCATTGTTTAGTAAATTCTTTTTATAAATAAAATCACTCATTATATAACAAAAATAAGTAATTTTTTTGTAATATTTTCTGCAAAAAGTGTTTCTATGATTAGATATTTTTAATAAATTTTCTGACTATACAAAGACGGGGAAAATCCTTGACATTAGTATTACAGTAAAAGATCGTGAATAAAATTCCATAAAAATAAAGATATTAAAAAAGTGATAAAAATATATAAATTAAACATGTATTAAAAGTATACAAAAAAAGTGATAAAAAAGTGATAATACCTTTTTATTGCGTTTCATTAAAAGTAATCCTTTTCCTATGATGACGTTTTCACCCGCAAATATGATGCCTGAGGGCAGAGGAATATCCAAAGATCCCGTGTAATTATCATCATCATCATCATCTGCAGAACCATTTAGTTTAGGGCCATCGATAGTATTCCTTCTGACACTAGTAAATCCGAACGGAGCGGGCTGTACTGAGACATTGGGTTTAACGTTTTTTCCTCTAAAGTCGAATACTATAGTTGTGGAGGCATTTTTTTGACCATTTTGTGACCACAAAGAACTCGATGGTGCTTTATTATTTCGATTATTAAAAGCGTTATTTTTATTCACATTTAAGAGCGCACTCTGTTTTAGGATATCACTTTGGGTATGATCATTGTGACGATCATTTTCTTCATTCATTTGTTTGTGATTCAATGATGCTGAATGTGTAACTGATGGTGGTGTATTTTCGTCCGATTTTTTCACATCATTTTCAACATCATTAGTCTTTTTCAATGAATTTAATGGTGAATTAAGAGATGATTCGAGAGATGACCGTACATTTTTAGTCATTTCAGTGTTTTCGTTCTTAGTTTTTGTATGATCGTCAATTGACTCGTTTTTGACGGTGTCATTCGTGACGCGTGTGTTTTGAGCGTTCTCTTTAGAGACGTGACAATTCTCTATCATTTTCGTATCGTCATTGATTAAGTCATTGATGGTGTTAAGAGGATGATGACAATGATTGTATGGTTTAACATTGGCTATGGGTTTATTCAAAATCTTAGCATTGATGCTGTGCGGACATGAATCACTTTCGCTGTTAACAGCATTCACAGTGTTTTCATTTTGTGAAATGACAGTGTTATTAGTTAATGGTAATGATACAAAAGCAGATTTACACATATTAAAAGTCATAACGGAATCACGTGTTTCGTCATTAATCGTCATATGTGTTGATTCATTGGAATTAATATCATTTTCGAGATGTTTAGTATCGTTCAGTGTGTTAACATCAGAGGATGTTTTTGATGCTTTTTTGAGGCGTGCGGATTTCGCCGGAGGTGTACCGTGATGTGTACTATGATGTGTACCATGGTGTGTACCATTAACTTTGTTGCTTTTAAGTGATTCTCTGTTCCGTAAAAGGGAAGGTCTTTTGGGAGCGATCGGAGGTTTTGGGCTCACATTTTTTCCGATACCATTACAGTTACCATTTTTGTTTCCATTAATAACGGATGTGCGTACGGATGGTAATGGTTTTTGAGGATATATACATGATGCGGATGGTAAATGTGAGGCTTTTCCTGTTGTTAATGATGATGATGGTGTACTATTAACGGCTGAGTTTATCGGTTTCATATTTACACATTTAGTATTAGAGAATTTAGAGGCGATACGTATTACCGGCGGTTTTCGTTTCACGCTATTGGATGGTGATAACACTTTTCTATAATTACTAATCTTTGGTTTATTCGACTCATGAATGACGGGATTAGTGACGACAGAGTCATTGAACATACGTCTGTGAATAGCGCATTTCGTATTACCATTGCCTGACTCAAGAGATACGCCCATAGATGTTAACTCAAAGAACAGTTTACACGTCTTTACAGTGTCAGGTTTTGGCAGTTCATCACTCTCTTTCTCATGTAATTTGCTATTACCATTCACTATCGGCAATTCTATTGTCGGCGTTGATATTTCTTCATTATGAACGTGCTTTTCTTTCATATATATGCGTTTCAATTTCGCGACAAATCCCGGACCATATTCAAACTCAAAATGATTATGATTTTCGTTCATTAAACCATTGTGAGGATACTGTGATGAGTCCATGATACTGACTAAAGACTCTTTACTAAACACTGAATTCGGTGCGTTCCGAGTCAATGAGCGTCAGTCAAAGACCAGTATCAAACTCCGCCTAAACATTTAACCATAAATTACGTAAAATTTAAAACTTTTTATATTAAAAGTTTATTTTAATATTTACTTTAATTATGAAATTCTAAATTTCATATAAAATGTTTTATATTTATATATTAATGACGCAAATTCATATCATTCAATTTAATAGCACTTAACTATTATCATATCATATTCTAATAAAATATTATATTATATATCATATGACTATGCACAAAGAGTGGTGATATAACATGTTATACATGGACACTTTCATATTTGAGCTTTAAATTTATTTAAATATTAAAGAGAATCATTCTTTTATTACTTAAGTGTTCGGCAAAGATGAGTCTAAAATACTAAAAATTATAATTTATTTCATTTTTAAGCATAATAATTCTATAAAAATGATAAAATAAATATAAAATTTATTATATTCAGAGTTTTAATTAAAATATTAAATAACATATTTATTTACATTAAAAAAGTACATAATTTTATCATAATTCAATATATAGATACCGCTTAATTTAAGATATGAATAATTAAAATATAAAATTAATTTTAAATGAAAAATATAAATTTTTATGAATTTTAATAATTTATAAAATAATACATTAATTGAAATAAAAAATAAAATGAATAATCATTTTTGGAATTAAAAGATAAAAATGTAAAAAAATTAAAGAATTATTACTAAAACAGGAATTTATATTAATTTATTCATAATTTAATATTTCTATGATTTTATGTTACTATTGTATAACCGGAATCAATAGCATTAAACTGAACTAAAAGTTTAGTAATAATAATTGTTAATAAATATGGCATTATTTAGCTATATATGTATACATACATACATACTCACATGTATCTTAAGAAAATGTTAGGATGAAAATTAATTAATAATAATAAAAATTTACATAAATTTTAAAATGCCGATTTATAAATTATGAATAAATTAAAAAATTAGAATTTCATTTATAAATTCAAAAATGATGTTAAAAAATTTAAAGGCATTAAACGTTTTGATGAAAGCACATTTTAAAGGTGTTTCTATGTATTCATGAAACGAGATTCTTATATAAAAGCATAGCATAACATTACATATCATACTAAACCTATGAGAATGTCGATGAACCTTTAGGCCGATGATTCAATGATGATGCACTAATATTAAATGCCATTTATTTATTATAAAAAAATGTGCGCATTATATACGTGATATAAGAACAATGAAATACCACATTCAAAGAACTCTTTTAAATGTTCATTAACTAACGCCAAAAGAGACTATGGTATATTATCATGTACTTTTACAGAGCGTATACCGCTTTTATAATATGTTTTTATTATTTTTTATCATAAATATTCCTATGCACACATAACATTTATAACATTATATTGAATGAGCATTAAAACACTTAAAACAATGCAAAGAACGAACAGTGTATGCACATTTATTATTCATTTTTTTATTTTCGATTTAATATTAATTTAGAAAAACGCTGATTTTTTAATAAAATATCCATTGACAATTATAAAAGATACCCTCTAATGTTAAGGTATATTACATTATTACATTTTTTGAGCACTAATCATATGGATTACATGCTTAAAATATACTAAGGTGTCTTATTGAGACAGATTTATTGATGCAATATAAGTATCGTATGTAAAAGTTATAAAAGTTACTATTTGTACATTGTGCTATTTGATACGCCATTACATTGCGCACATCAAAGACTATACACTTTATATGTGTTTCTGATGCGCGCATTGTAATAGCGTATCAAATAGCGCAATGTATATATAAATAGTAACTTACAAATATGTATAACTTTTAAATCTGTCTTAATTATGCGTTTACAAATACAATCTGTTTTCGATTTTGGCATCACTCGATTATAGCAATTTCTTGATTATGGCAACATTTATGAAAATACTAAACTCTTTATACAGTGCGATTTTTCTTTTGGTTTACTCTGTACAGGCGCCAGTGCTATTCAATGCTTAAGCATATGCTAAGCATTACAGGTTTCCCAATTTTATAAGAGAGTAATATATTTACTGAGTGATCAACAATTGCAATAATATTTGCGCATTATAATACATACAATGCTAATAGAATAAGTGTATATATACGCAAAAAACGCAAAATATAAAAATAAACATTTATATTCTTCGTATATTCTGCCAAATTTTCGTATATATACACACATTCTATTAGCATTAACATGTATAAACAAATGTAAAGCATAACATTTGCTTACGCATTGAATAGCACTGGCGCCGGTACAGAGTAAACCAAAAGAAAAATCGCACTGTATATTAAATCATGTTAATTATTTCTCGATTTTGGAAACAGTTAAATATATGCGTTCATACCTTAAGAGTAGTTTAAGAGTAATAATTAGAGACGTAAAATGTGCTTAAAATGCTTTTTTTTTTATTTTAAGAGATATCAAAGAAATAATTAAATATTTTTTAAACATTATTTAGAGTTTTTAAATATTACGCCTGAAATATTTTAAAACATTTGACTGATATATATACTATATATATACTGATATATACTGACGTCTGTCGTTAGAAAATTTTAATTTTAAAAAATATACGAAATTTAAATATTATAAAATGTAATAAAATTATAAAATAAAAATTTTGAAATAACATAATCGTAAATAAATTATTCTGAGATAATATTTTATATATAATAATATTTTATATAAAATAAAATAAAATATTTATATAATAATTTTAACGTGACTTTGTGACGTTAAAAAATCATTATAAAGCAAAAATAAGATACAAAAATAATTACACTTTAATTTTAATTAAAGTATAAATGTATACCTCAATTATAATTACATATAAAATTGATTAAACCCTTTTATAAGATTTAAGAACACTTTTGATTATGAAAGCATTCCCTAAGAGCATATTCCTACTTTTTATACACTCTGTTCTCGATTTTTGTAACTTTTCGGGCATAGACAATGTGTTGCTATAATTGAGCACATGTCATTTCAATAATCAAAAACATATCACAAAAAACACACGAATAAAATAGTAAAATATATTATAAAAAACAATTTAATTATTGGTATTAATTAAATTTATTATAACAAAACGATTAAATTATTTAAATAAAATAATTTATAAATAATTTAGAATAAGTTTGGCAAAGCATTCCAAAATTTAAATTACTAATATTTAAATTATTTTTAGAAATTTAAGTCAATATTATAAATATAAATATTTTTAGTAAAAATAATTAAATTATACCTTAGCGTGGATATTTTTTAATCGCTTTTATCTCAATTATTAGCATCACTGTAACCGCATTATCTATTTAATTATATTTTATTATGTTGGGTTAAGTTGGATCTTATACCGCGAGGTCTGTATCCGCATTTCTAATTTAAATATAGGAAAACTCGAGATATAAGTGATTATTAAATTCCCATGGTAAAGTATGATTATTCGGTATAATATTACCGGTATAATATTAGTACATAATTATTATAATGATTACTCTAAAATTATTAAATTATATTCTTACTCTTTAATAATGAAATGTTAAATAATTTATTTCTAAAATTAAAATTTATTAATAAAATAATCGAATATAATCCGTGATAATATATTTATTACGCGCACCAAAAAAATCAAATTTTAAGTCAAATATGAAAATATTTACAAAAAATGCGTAAATATAAAATACAAATTTAATTATATAATAATAAAATTATGTTTCGAAATGCTAAAAATGTTATCATATAATAAATTTAACAGTGAATGTGATAACATAATCATGTTCAATAATAATATTATAATAATAAATGTCTAAATAATTGTTATAAACGATTAAACCATAGACAGAAAAATGAAAAATACAAAATAATGAAATATAATATAATACTCTAAACGCTAAAGACACATGAATTATATTAAATTTAATTCATTTCAAAATTGATTTATAACTTAAATGTAAATTTAGAATTTTTATATTTTTAATTAAACATTTAATAATTACATTTAAAATTTATGAGAAAATTAAATTAATTTCTTTTTTAAACTGAATTTTTTAAAAAAAATATATTCATGTAAAATGTATATGTATATGTGTACATTTTTATAATTTTATAATATTTATAATAAACTTTAGAATTGTTAATTATAACTAATAATAGAGTTAATATTAGAATAGTTTATTCTCAACAATAACATTGTTAATAAACGGCGATCACTTTTTTGTACATTCATAATTAGGAATGCCCAAAATAATAATTCTAAAAATAGCAATTATTAAATAATAGTAATTAATAGTATTTAACAACAGAAAGAATATATTGTGCTTTTTATGCAATTTTTATGTACTATCGTTTTAGTTAATATAATTGAACAGTATCATCATTCAAATTAACTATTAAATTCCTTTTTATCATCACTTAAAATATTAGTATTAAATTTTTTATATTAAATAAAAATATTTAAATAAAAATAATAAAATCAATAAATATGATATATAAATATAAAACATGAAAACGAATGCATTATTAATCAGTGTAAATAACTATAATGTGTACTAATATTTTTTATAATTATGAAATTACCGGTAATTAATTCATTTAAAAGGAATTTAATGTCAATTTAAAGTATGGAATTAATGTTAAATTCGAATTATTTATAATATTAATTATATATATATAATTATTTATATATTTATGTATAATATTTGCACGTTTCACTTTAAATTCTATGATTATACACGCGCACATTATAAGACACGATTCCTCTAAAAATAGTTAACGCGTGTTAATCATCAGGTATCACTCGCAGCGTCCAATAACGACATCAAAAAGTTATCTAAAAATTTAATAAATATCAATTAATAAATAGTTATAGTTTTATATATCGTTATATATAATAAAAGTTTATCATTTAATATTAGGAGACCCTAACCCGATGCTAATTTTCAATAAAAGTCTAATGACGAAGGGATTAGTGCTGTTAATATTGAATAAAAGTGGTTACCGATGGCGTCCTTTTTGCCGATATGCGTGTCTCCGATCAGTTTGAAAAAGAAGAGGTGTTCGACGCACTTAAGACCGATGCTCCTAAGGGCCGGTAATCGTAGTAACAGTTTCGCGAAACGTCCGGGTTGATCCGGATACTGATGCTTACAATACTCCTCTAATACCGCATACAGTTTCTCACGTAATATCTCAATCTGTTGTGATGATTTCAAATTCTTTGCCTCTGTTATTATAACAAAATATTCATCATTAATACAAATCATTATCAACGTCATTGACAATGAAAATTTCAATTATAAGACTATGGTCATATCGTCTTTTAAATGGTCAATCGGAGTAAATGTAATTATTTAAAAATTTTATCGATGTATTAATACATAATGTATAATACATATTAATTATTTAATATCATTTTATTTATTTAAAAAATAATGATTCATATTCACATTTAATGTTTTGAAATTAAATAAAATTCAAAACGTCATATAAATATTAAGATTTAAGAAATTATTAACGGATACATCTGTAATTAGTTTTTATTAATTAACATATATAATAAATTTATTTAATAAATAATTCAGCATAATAATTTAGTTTTTAAAAATTGAAAATATATCATTTATGAATTTTATGTTAAAATTGCTTTTAATTTATATTTAAAAAATTTAATTTTTATAATTATATACTAAAAGTATAACATTCAAAAATACATTATAATAATTTAATCAATACATTTCAGTGATTATATTTATAATTAAAATTATGGACTGAATTATTATAATTTTTTAATTCATTTTTTTATTTATTAAATAATATGTGATAATAAAATACTAAATCACGATTTTTAAAAATAATTTATGATAATAATTAATAAGAATCTGATTTTAGAAATAAAAAATCATTTATAATTTAAAAGTTCAGTCGCCTCTGATATTTCTCATTTTTATATTATTTATTTCATAATTAAAAATATATTCAGAAATAAAAGTATGAAAATTTCAATTAATTAATTAAAAATAAAATTTAAAATTAAAATAAAAAAAGTAAAAATGGAATTTTTGCGTTATTTTTTAAAATAAAAAATATTATTAAATAATTCATATGAAAATAGTTTTTATGCATAATTTTAATATTTCTATATTTATATGGATTCTAAAAATTCCTGCCTCTGATTCGTGCAAAAACCCTGCATGTTTAAAGCACTTTTTTTCATAATGAATGTCATATAAAAGGCGATTTACATAATAAAAAACATTTTCACTAAAGTATTTTAGTGTATTTTAGTGTCAATTTTTAACATTTAAAATATTAAATTATTATCATGCCCCAAATCAATTATTACTATGCCCTGAGGCAAAATCAAAAAATTCATCATAAAATTTTCTAAAAAAATATCTGAATATTCTTTATCTTAAACTAAATCTAATATCATCTTAAAATGTTCGATATTTATACATAAACGTTATTAATGTGAATAAATTAGTATCAAATAATAAATAATTACTATTAAATGCATACCGTGATTAAATAGCACAATTGCACGTAAACACCCTAACTCTGTTTTGTCCATTTTCATTTCTCTCATTTTCGCGACTAATTCCGTTAATACGCGATCAAATATAAGTCCGACACCAGCACTGTGCGCACTGTTTCGATGTACTATTAAACCCGATGTTAGTACTATTCCATCCTTTACATTCATGGACCGATGAGAAAATCCGGCGATTAATAGTTCATTCCAACCTGCTTTTAGTAGGATCAATTGGTCCTCTATTGGCAGCTCTGTAAAATGTGGAATATGTTTGGCCCATTCTACTAGTTGATACAACTGACGATCCGCAGCCTGACGTATATCCCTCACCTGATCCTAAAATAAATCACAAATTTAACTTTAATTATATATATTTTAAGACATTAATTTGTATCAAAATTAAAAATTTAATTTATTAAAAATATAAAATTTTAGTGATAATTTTATCATAATGATTGTTATATGCCTAAAGTTAAAATAACGCATTTTAAACGTATAAAATGCGTTATTTTAATACAATTTTATTAATATTGAAATATTCAATTAAAATAATGAGAATCATTTTAAATTAAAAAATTTTCATATAAATTTTATTTTAATTAAATAATAAATATATGTTAACATTTAATTTAAATTAATTACCATAACAATCATTCATGGGTTTACTTTTTAATATTCTTTAAATTAAGTGATAATCTAATATAAAATCATAATTTAATAAAATTTGTTTAAAATATAAAAATTTTTATCATCTTTAATTTGATATAAAATAAAAATATAATTTAAAAGTAAAAATACAATGACTTTTTAATTTACTTTTTTATACTAAAAATATTCATTATGTTATTATGTCATTTTAGATAATAATAAAAAAATAAATATTAATAAAAACTTTACATTTCAAACATAATCGGATTCAAAACTTAGATTTTCAATTTTTAATTTATGTTTAATAATGAAATGAAATAAAAGGTGAATAAATACCTCATCACTTTTTGGTTCGACACGTAATTCAGCGTCTAAAATGCGGTCCACGGGCATGTCATGGTGTGAGTTACTCGTACTTTCCACTTCATTCTCATTCTTATCTTTCGTCCTTTGTCGTTCCTCCTGAACAGCTGCAAACACAATGCCCTTAAGTTATTCAGTGTCAACATACATTTAGACAAAGTTAAGACGATGCTCACCCTCTCTTTTCATCCCCATCTGAAGGCATTTCTGATAACGGCAGTACTGACATCGGTTTCTTTGTCTTTTGTCGATAATGCAATTCCTTTCCTCGCGACATGCATATGATAGGTCTTTTCGGACGGTCCTTTTGAAAAACCCTTTACATCCCTCACAACTGAAACAGTAATTTCACTTTAAAATCATTTATCGCATATTTGTGTGTAAATACTTAAGTTAAGTGATAGAATGCAATTTTTATTCATAATTCAATCATAAATTTAAGTGAAATATTATAATCATTGAAATTTAAATTGAAATATGAATAAAAATTTCCATCATTATAAATTACATGTGTTGATTCATGAGAAATTAAATATTAACGATAATTGTGGGTGTGTGTGGGTATGTATGTGTGTGCAGAGAGATCTATACATTGACATTATATAATTTAACGATAAAAAGAGTCAAAATACCTGTAAACACCATAATGTTTTCCCGATGCACGATCACCACATATCGAACACAAATGCTTAGATCCACTCAAAGGGTGATTCGGGGGATACCGTCCTCCCGATTGTGGAGATGATACCTGTGGTGACGAAACCGCCGGTGACACTCCATAATTAGTGGACAAAAGTCCACTCTGATAAGGTGATTGAGGTATACTACTTGAAGGTGATGCACTAGTGGTAGGAGTGCCATTATTAGTGCCATTTGATGCTAAAATAATTATCGTAAAAAATGTTATCATTAAGTTTAATATATGCAAAGAACAGGGTATGCTCATGAATACTAATTCTTAAGAAGTTTCATAGTATAACATAGTACAAAGTAAGTAAATATTAATAGAAAAAGATAGTCATTTGACAGTAATTTATTGTCTAAACATGTTACATTTTAAAGAATGTTTACAGCAAAATGTATTCTCAAATATTAATATCACAGACTAAAAGAGTTAAAAAACAGAATAATGAGCGATGTATTATAATGAATATATATATATTCATTTTATTTTATTTGAATAATGACACGACAAAAGTGTATATATACTTTCTATAGAAAGTCGAAATAGAAATTCAACAGTATTCTGCTAATAATGAATCCCACGAATTATCATTACAGTAACAAATGGAATTATCGTGTAAATTAAGCGCCCACAATAATGCGAGTCAATTACAAGGCTATTCCTTTCCATGGATCATCACTCATTATTTCTATGCATTTCTACTTTCTTTATATATTAGCTTTGGCTTAAGTTAAATGCACAATAAATACATATTTATAATTAAATAATATTTAAAAGTATCACAATTTTAAAGTTAAGAATTATTTCTTTTTAATAAAAGTATTGACATGAAATTTATTAATGTCTCTATCATTTGTGATATCAAATTTGATATCATACAATTTTGTAATAAATTTTTTCTCAAAATTATGACATTTCAATGTTTTTAAATAAAATGATACATTTTTACACATAAAATTCATATTCAGTAATAAATGATTTTATATATGATTATTTTTATATAAAATTCACATGTTATTTGATACTTAAATGTTTGATAATAAAAGGGAATGTAACAATGATGACATTTAATTGAACAAAATTTTAAGGTCATCAAAAACAATGCATATATATATAAATATATATAATGTTATATCTAATGTTAGTTATCATTATTAATAATATTTTTTCACAAAAATGACATCCTTAGGAATAGTTTGTAATGGATATATATATATATATATATATATACGATGTGTGCATAGTGAAGGGCATTTGGCGGTTATGTAAACTCAAAATTCACGTTTCTTTAGATATAAACACATTGACTAACATTTTCTAGTATTTTAGAGGTAAGAAAAATGAGAATCAAAAGTTTGCAGTTTCCACGCGTGACCAATTCAAGGCCAATACAGCACCTGAAAAGGTGTGCCGTATATAGGCACTGATTACTTTTGATGCATCATCAAAATGGTGCTCAATCGGTTCACCCCATGTAATGTGAGGCATTTCACAATGAAATTATTCACAACATTCTTATCATTAATTTAATGTCTTTTTACTTATTTTTTCACATTATCTTTTGTTTCTTTTTTCTTTTCATTTCAAAAATCACATTTTACTTTACAAAAGTTCTTTAGTTTCATTCATTCATATTTCAAAAATGCCTTTTCCTCAATGAATTTTAAATATACAGAGAGATCTTAAAAGTAAACTTAAATATTTTAACAATTATAAGTAAAAAAAAGTAATTAAAAAAATATAATGCATGTTTCGGCATATTAATTTATATATGAGAATAATGTTCAAGAAATGAGTTTACATTTTAATCACCTGTATATTGATCACCCTGTATTATCACAATAAATGAGGGCTGAATATTTTGTAATTCTAAAATTTACTCCCCAATTATATCCTTTAATTATATAATTTTTATAATTTTTTAAATAATTTTTTTAAAAAAATATCATTTTCTATCATTGAATATTTCCCAATTTTTGAATTATTTTTAAAATAATATATTTTTATTAAAATAATTAATAAAATATTTGTTTAGCATATATTACATATATATATGAATTTTTAATTTTGTAAAATGTCAATTTTATTTTAAAAATAAAATATAAATATGCTTTAAAAATAATAAATTTTTTATTAAAAAAAATTCACTTTAATATTTCTGTAATAATAATACATTAAACATGTGCATATATGAGTCATAATATGCTAAAAATATTGCATAATGCTATGCAATTATTAGGGATGTGTTTTTAGGGGCATCGAAAATTCTATTTTAAAGACATAATTTAAAACTTTTTGCATTTTAAAAGTACATTTATATTAAATTTTTTGAATAAAAACGCCATAAAATTTATTAGTATCATAATATTGCTAAATTATAATTTAATTCATAATCTCATTATTAAAGTACATTTTAGACAATGTATAGTATACACTGAAAGTATATTTTAGACAATCCATTCATTGGGGATAATTGTGATGTGTGAAAATGCATATATATATTATTCGTATTAAAATATAACGATCGTCTAAAGTATAGTTTTCGGTGTAAAATAATTATTTTAAAAAATGAGAAAAATCATTTATGTGTAAACAGATTTTAAAAATCAAAAAATGTTTAAGAAAAATCACTCGAAAATAACCAATTTTTGTAATAATGTGCATGTGCCTAAAAATAGAAAGTTTTAAAGCGATATAAATACAAAATTTTGCATTAAAAAAGTTAATATAATATTAAACACTTTTTTAATGTTTTAAGAGAATTTCATAAAAACACATGCTTAATTATTATATTTTAATTTAAAAATTACTGTAAAACCTCGAATCTAATGATTTAATTCACATGTTTATTATACACTTAACGAAGGTATACGGAGTGTATATTTCATTATTTTACCACATATTTAAACACTATCAACAGTTTTATAAAACTGTTCGTACATTTCGATAGTCGACTGTCACTATTGTGTTTATTTACATAATTCAATAGTCAAAATTTGACAGTACCTATAATTTTGGTTAAGAAAGTTTGTACTTTTCAAACACGATAGTGCACCTTCTAATATATATTGATCATAATATCAGCTATTTATTGAATACAAAACTAAGACGTTATCTACAAGATTTAACTGTAATTTATATAAATTTACAAAAGCTGTCAAATAATAAAAATTATTTCAAAAATTTATAATTTTATATTTGAAATATGTTTGTAAATATATTAAAAATATGTTTTATTAAATTAATTAATAAATTAATGACATTATAAAGTGAATTTACTAATATTATTAGAGAAATATCATTTATTAATGGGATTATTTTGAAATGTCTCTTAATATTTGTGAATTTCCTTTTCATGTGACTGAATCGATAGAAAATAAGAGAATGTTCAATGAGCATCATAATTAGGGAGAGGTTTCCTATTCTTTCTCAATACAATTTTGCTAATACTATATCTAAGATGATAGTTTATTTCAATGCTCAACTAACAATACTATCATTAAATTGAACATTATTGAGATTTAAAAAATACACACTCAATTATTAAGTAAATGACTTCATTTATGGGTACATATATATACGATGAAAATGATACATTAATATGATGATACAATGTTTTCTTTTAATAAATTTAAATGCATATATAATATATGTTTTGACTTACAATAGCTATGTTTATATGACCTAAAGACATAGCTATTATAAGAAAAAATTATTTAATTAAAGTGAAGATAAATATTTAGTACAAAATTAGTTTTTAATTTTTGAAGGGACTCGTATTTGACTCAAATCATATAAAAATCATTAAAAAGTACGTAAACCCTATGATTGAATTCATAAGTGTAAAAGTGTGTCGGACATAACATTAAAATTTTAACATTTTCTATCATTATTTGTATTTAGACGTTGCTATTGGATACATTATTTAATATATTCTTTAACTTTTTTCTGATATTATATATATATATAATATTTAAATATCATAAAATGGGAAAATATATAAATACACATGCATTACGTTAAAAATGTCTCTTTAATTACATTAAAGAGTATGATAATGTAAATGTCAATGGTTAATAATAGTTAATAATGGTAATTATTAAAGGAGAGTAATGGTAATCTTTGCATTTTCGTATAATTAATAATAGTTTTAAGTAAAGCCTTTAATCCGGCTCTATTCATTGGCATCGCACGTATCCAATGACAACGTATGGGGATAAACATTTCTTTAGCATCACGTTCAATGTCAGACATGTCAGATGCAAGGTTATGAATAGTTATACTATAGTTATACTATAGTTATACTATACTTATACTATACTTATAGCATGGTACACGTATAAGCGTGTGTTAACATGATAAAAGCAGTGATGGCAAAAGCCATCTTCGTCCTGCTTTATGTAAACTCTTTTTACATATATAAATACACATATAAAGAAATAAAAGTATAAATATACGCTCAATTCAAAGGCCTTAAAATAGCTGTGGGGAATGATAAGTAACGCTAACCGACTAACCCCTTATATTTCTTAGTTATTTTATAGTTAACTTAACTAATATATAAGAGATAACTGCTCATATATAAGTCGCATCTCTTTCTTAACAAACTTAATACACGCTCTAAATACATGAGTATACGATAATCATTATTATTTTGTCTCACTTTTGGCCAATTAAGTGTTTGCATCATTAAAAGACAGCATTGACCTTCATTCATCTCAAAGGGAACACTCAATAATCATTAATTACGTAAAAATTTTCTTTTTTTATATGCATTTATGAATTATTATATTAAACATTAAACACGATTAAAGTTATGTTCTTTTAAATAAAGAGCATACCCTCACATACAATACTCTATAACTCATTATCATGTTTAATGTTTCAGCATATACATTAAGTATATTCATTTAGTTTATTATTTCATAAAAGACAATTTCTCCTCTTTTTACATGTACACACGTATATATAAATGAATTTAATATGTGATAATAATTTGTAATAAAAGATACATGATGCTATTATGTCTCACCTGTGGCAGGGGATTGCTGATGAATCCAATTGTTAGGACTGTGCGTTCCATAGAGTAATGCGGTCACACTCAGCTTCGGACGCTCCTTTTTGTACATTTTCTCATTTATTTTACAATTTTTGTTAACTTTTTTATCGATAACTTTTTTATTTTTATATTAATTACACAATAAAATTATTAACTTAAATATTCAATAAATAAATAAAGAAAATTTTCTTTATTTTTAAATATCAAATATCGAATTTAAAAATTGCTATATATGTTACTAGTAAATTGTTATACTATCACAGGTGAAACGACCGAATAATATGTGCATAATGTCATCAGTATCATCGTCAATGACTTATATCACAATTTTATTATCATTTTTTTGCATTTATATTATAACATTATAACAGAGTAATAATTTTTATAATTATATTATTATAATGATTTAATATTCCATTTAAAAATACAATTAAATTATATGAACAGTATCATCACAGTATGAATAAAGCATATTATGGTATTTAATCAGAAATATTTATATGATACTTTTACAGTGAAACTCTAAGTACGGCACAACACAGTACCATTGACCCAAAAATAGATAATGTTTAATCATTAAATAGATTCACAGATTCAAAGAGAGCATTCGAATCAATGTTTATCATTAAAATACTTAATTCACGATCACAGACGATTTTAAGCACGGCATTGGCACACACAAAAAACCATATAAAAGAATATACTCTCTTTTTACGTCAATATATTGTTGTATATTATTGCGGCGGTTTTTGGGATGTCGAATCCGATGCGCCTGTCTCTTGACGATGCCAAAAACAACACCGATCATTCAATAGCATATATAAATATAACATATACAAAGTGTATGTATAGTTTATGTGATGGAAAAACGCAAAGTGTGAGTTACATATACGGCGATTGCATAAAGATACAGAATTGAATTGAGATAACACATACAGAAAATAGTTACTAAAAAGAGTTATTCGTACATCATATACAACACATACACAATTCTCTATTCAAAAGTTGTCACGTTACTTTTTGGAACGAGTTTTTGATTATATTATATATTATATTTTATATATATATATATATATATAAAATATCATTACGCAACTTTTTTTTGACACCATGTAGAGGCGTCATCTCTATTCTTTATTATTCAATGAATTTAAATACAATTAAGACACTTATGAATAAAGCAATTCAATGTCTATATTCTCTTAATTTATAATCATTAACATTAACAATAATACTAATGAAGAGAATAGTACATGTAAAGGTTCAATATAATTAATAAAGTTTTATAGCGCGGGTACAATGGCATTGGATATTATTAAATTTGTTATTACATCAATTTTATTATATTTCATTCTATTTCAAGGCCATTGTGTGTACTATCAGCAGAATAATACAGTACTTTATGGCACTAAAACCAAATTATTGCACAATATACTAATAATAAAATAGTGACTATCATTTGAACGGACATAAGACGCATTTTAAATGAAAAATGCACATATTTTGCGCATATATCCGTTGTCATGGTTAAGGTATATACTCTTTCATTTAACTGTGGCATGATATCGGAGAATCATAATTTACTATTATATCAGACGTTAGTCATGCGTTTTTTAATTCAATTCAATTCATAACGATTTATAATAAAAGCATCGATATTATGTGTAAACATATGCATTCAAAACTCAAATATAACACAAATGTTACACTTTTTACACAAAAACCATTCCAATCTCACATTAGAATCAATGGTACCGAATGACGTTTAAAAATTAATCGTATTTTGAAACATGTGATTTTATAAAAAATAATCCATCATAACATTCTAAATAAACCTTTAATATTTGAGCCTTAATTTTAACATTTACATTAAACTAACATTTAATTAAAATTACATTTTCAGTTTTAACATAATTGTGATTTAAGAATTAAGAAATTATTTAATGATACTGTACGTTTACTCCAATTACGTTAATGTGCCATTTATTCTCTATTAATATCTCAATCTCTTATAACCATAGTATAAAATTTCTTTTTCCATTTAATTTCATGCTTTAATTTCAATTTAACTCTTTTATTATATTATTGTCTTTTTATTTGTTGGTATTGTTGCACTTTAAATTTTTAACATCAATATATTAGTATTATAAATTTATTAATTAATTAATCAAAGTATTCTTTTTAATTGTATTGTTATGTGACACAATTTTACAATTTTTTAAATATCTATAATTAATTAAAAATAATTAATTAAAAATATTCAATTAAATTATTAATTATAAATATTATCCTCAATTTTTATTTCTCATTTTTTTTATATTAATCATATTTCATTAAAATATTAATGAAAATCGAATCGATATTTGTAAATTAAGTTTAGAATACGCTTTTTTTCCCGTTTTATTATTTTAAAATTTATATTAACTATAGTTAACTAAATAGTTAACCATTTAATGGCCAGACTTATGTACGAAAGTTTTTTTAAATTATAAATTATATAATTAAATTATAATTTTTTAAGAAAATTGTTATCTTCAGAACCCTGTGTTTTAAGTGAAAAAATATCCATTCATATAATTTCAAAGTCATAATCTTTCTAAATATGTATTATTATTGTGGTGACATAATCCATTGTTAAATTACATTTAAAAATAAGTTATGCCTTAAATCGCAAATGATACTTTATGATACAATTTTATGTATAATTACGAATATATAAAATTTATATACAAAATTCAACAAAAATATAATTCGAAATTATTAATTTTATTTTTATTTTGAAAAATATTTCCATTTTCAATACTAAAATAAAAAACAAATTTTTAATGTTTAATAAGAAATTGTATATGAATGCTTTGGAAAGTTTTTAAAGACATTCATACATACATAATAAACGTCTGAAAACACAGATATAAAAACATTTAAATTTAAATAAAAGATTTTCAAAGTCAGTAGAACCTCCAAAAAACGTCATTTTTTTAAATAATTTAATAATTGAACTAGTAGACCAGTTCAAATAGTTGAACACACCGGATACAGTATACAGTAAAACCTCTATAAGGGGAATTGTCTCGGGTTTAGGATTTCATTCCGTCTTAAGGTTTCCGTCTTATAGAGGTTCCTATGTAAAGCATAGTAAATCACCTTTACATATGCTTAGTATATTATATAATGTTAAAATTTAATTATTAATAATTTTAAAAAATCACATGTAATCATTATTATGTTAATATATTTATAATTACATATTAAAGTTCAAATTTTATTCAAAAATTTATTTTTAAATAATAATTTTTGCATTTTATAGTTTAGTGTGTAATGAACAGGTGTGTGTTAATTGAACTCACCTCAGCATTTTCAAAATTTGTGAAAAATACGCTTTTTTTGTCAAAAATTTTGGCATAAATTTACGTCTCTAATGATATACATTAAACCATTATATTAAAAGTTAATTTTACTATAGTTAACATAGGGTCCATCATTAGACGGAATGATACACTGGACCCATTGTGTTTGTCATATAGAGGTTTTACTGTATGTTCTTTTTTCTAATATCAGCAAAAACTAAACATTTCTTTAAAAGTGTGACATAAAATAAGCAAAAATAAATTAAAATAATAAATTAAAATAAAAGAATTTCTGTTAAATTACATAATAAAATACATGTATATTTTAAGCCAACATTTTGAGATATCATTTAATTAAAATTAAATATTTTAATTAAAGAAACATCATCATCATTAACGTAAATATTATTATAAAATATTTGCATCATTTAAATTAAGAAAAATTTTAGGGTTTAATTATTAATTAAAATAAAACATTTAAATTATATAATATTTCAATGAAAATCTAAGTATTTACTAATACTAAGAGATGCATTTTAACATTTCTATAAATATAATAAATATAATAAAATTATCATTAAACTAATGACCTTTTAATCGAATTTATAAATTAATAATAATAATACTAAAATAAAATTACGTAAAAATTCTTAGAAAAATTAAAAAAATAAAAAATATGATATCTTTAACCATCAAAGATATGCCTCCGCTAATGTCATTCTTTAATTTATTACATATGAATAAATCAGTTAATAATTTGCACATTCAATTAAATGTCATTCGTTTTTAACGTAAATTTCAATTATGAAAAAATTCATTTTTAAAAATAAATAAAATAATGAATGTGAACATTGCATTTGAATTAATGAATTAATTATAAATTATAAATAAAAATAAATATTTTCAAATTTTAAACATAATTTAACGTCTGAATTATGAATTTATAAAAATTTTTCAATGACATTTATACGTTTATTTTCAAATATCCTATAAATATACTATAAAAATATGACATTTTATGAAAAAAGAGTGCCAATATTTTATTAGAAAATATTATTTAACATTATGTACATCATAATATAAAAAAATTTCATATATTTATAAACAGAGTGTTCATTATAAAAGTATGTTCAAATGTAAGATAATGTTAAATATGATTATAAAATACATTAAATATTATGCGTATATTATTATTTATTATTATTATTTATTATTATTATACAATAAATTTTGTAAAATTTATAAAACTGTGCGTGTGCAGTATTCGTATCAATCACATGCCGATATTTTATCGATCATCACATTAATTTAAATTATATTTTTAATGAAATAATTTTAATATTAAAATATATCGATTGACAATTATAAAACATCACTTCCATTATTCGCTATTTAATTAATATTCAGGTAATATTTATTGATTGTCACACGATATATTAATTATATTGTTATATGAAATTTTAATTTTAATTTAAAATCTTTTAATTATATATTTTTAATAATAAAAATTCAAAATATATGTAAATATAAATAAAATATTTTAATTAAAGAATGTTTACAAATTTAGGTTATATTTACTAATAGAGGTTTTACTAATTTTTATATATTCAGTCAATAATATGTGAATATTTAGTTCATTTTTAATCATTTAATGTATTGCAACATTTAGATACACTTTTGTAATGAACACTCTGTATATGTTTTATTTATAAATTTTAATCTAAAATTTTGATCGTAATAAAATTGATTTATCATTTAAAAAGTTTTTAATTATAATAATTAATAATATATATAATTTATATTCATATTTATATTATCATAATAATAACTTTAAAGTTAACGATAGACTTTCGATGTATCATTTTATAAAATTTATATTTTCAGATTGAAAATGATAACATAATTTATGATAAAAATTTGATAATGAATAATATCATATATGAACACATTTATTTAAATATTTAAATATAAAAAACTTTAAAATCATTATAATAAATTATGAATTAAATTTCGAAATATCATAAAATATTATAAATTATTTTAAATAAAAAAGCATTAAATGAGATATTTAATTAATTAAAATATAAGAATATACATGTATTTATTGAGAGAGTATTTAATTAAATTATAATATGAAAGTAAATGTGTGATGAGTTCAATATAATGTTCAATAAAATGCATATAAAAATACATGAAAATAATAAAATCATTTAATGATGCGTCATATGTATGAATACATAAAATTGAGGACATAATGTATAATACATATACATAGACACGGGTGTCCAATGCCAATACTCTGTAACTAAATAACATGAGAGCACGTCTATGCCTATAACTTTGAGTCATAATAATATAAAGACACAGAAAAACACTGAATTATATTTAATCATTTTAAATACACACATATGTTGAATTATGTAAACATTAATAATAAATATGTGATAATAATAATTTGAAATTAAAGGCACAAAAAAGGGAATTACGAATGAAAATGCGGTCACTGACCGTGAGAGGACATAGACACAGACATTGCATTCAGTGTATATGACTCCATTATTATATTCATTTAACATAACATTTGAGCATAATGCAAATCCCAATCATTAACTAATAAATGAATAAACACAATTCTTACCTCTCTCATGAACGTCCATTTGTGGACACTGATCTTTGGTTAATTATGTAATATTTAAATAAAATAAAAATTAAAATAAAAATATATGATAATGTCCACAGTGTATGTATAATGTATGCATTACACAATGTATATGTATATGATGTGAGTGAATGCACATCGTCATATCGTCCTTGACTCAGACACAGAGTACATTACCATACTATATTTATACACAGTCCCTATGCCTTTCTTTGTCATCCATTTACATCCATGTACATTCTCACCAATCACTTACACACATGAATAGGGTCCTCCTCTCGAAACATCATTC